>JAAAKL020010739.1:0-14144 GCA_010016065.2 Carybdea cf. marsupialis auct. non (Linnaeus, 1758) | reverse complement strand
TATATATATATATATATATATATATATATATATATATATATATATGTGTGGGTGTGTGTGTGTGTGTGTACATATACATACATATGTAGGCATATATGCAGTTACATATGTACCTTGTAAATTTTACAAAACTTGTAAAACTTGGTCTATAATTTGGTTGTAAACATTGTCATGATATATTCTAGTTGCAAAAAGTTCAACATGACCTTTAAAATGCAAACAAGCTAGCTAATTTATCAACTGAGATCTGGCTGTAAGCTTTTAGTGGGTCTTAGCCGACACGTCTCGGCTACTATGGGTCTAACAAACCGTATACTTATTCGCTATGCAGCATTCTTGTTTAAAAGGGATGAGAGAGATATATGTCTCTTCTCGCACTATTTTTTTTCATTTGACTTTTATGTCACATATATAATTATCGTTAGAAAGACATTATTTAATTCTTTAAGTGAGTCTGATAGGACGATTTCTTGAGTTAAATTGTCGAAAAGAAGTGTAATTAAGAAGTGTAGAACATATAATGTACAATATCTTACTCAGGAAAAGCACTATGATATGAATTTGCAAATTACGTTCTGCTACTTGACCTGGAAACTTGACTAATCTGGCAAGGAATGTACAGAGGCTGTTTACTGTATGGTTGCAGTTTCTTGAACAATTTCCTTACTTAAATCTTTGTTATCCGGGAAAAAAGCCTAAGGTAAGGCATTTATCGATATCATGTGAAATCTTACTTTACACATACTCAGATGATAGATAGAAAATTCCTCCACTTCATTTGAAAGGGCTATAAACGTGTGATCGAGATTGGGAAGAGCGGAAGCTCAAGTAAGAAGCTGATTTAGTACAGTCATCACCTTTTAATCAGAAAATTGATAAAGCTCTTCGTTTCAAATTTAGTTCAATTTTTTTCTCATTCATTAATCTTACTCAACGTTCATCAGATGAAAGTTGGATCTTATTTCTGAGATGATATCAATCAGATCTTATCTTCACCTGTATATACCCTGTATATACCCTGTATACACCCTGTATCATATGATGCACTTCACTTATTGCACTTTTGAAACAACGCCCACAAATCAATCGCAACTGGGCATCTGCTTTCGTCGATTTATACAAGGAAAATTTTTAGGATGCCGACGGATACCATAAAGACCAGGTAGCAGCTGCATATCTTTATTCTTCGAGAAATCGAAACTTGGGAAACGATTAAACTGCTCGTGATTGTAAGGACTAGAAACCAATTGCGGAATTCGAATCCATGTACCTCGCATTCCTGTGGTTCAAGAAGAATAGGATTTGCCGAATGGCTTTTGTTGCCATAAATAGTAAGGTATATGTGCTCTTTGTTGAAAGGTGAAGGAATTAAAAGGCCGTGATGAGTTTGTTTAAAGCATGAAGAGCTGAAATGGCTTTTGTGTATTCCTCGTTGGTTCACCAGTAGGAGAGGAAAGGGGGACAGGCGTAGAATAGATTTAAATTGGGAGGCACACGACAGTGATATCGACACAGGGTGGACTGTTGTATACGTGTCCACTCCAGTAGTTTTCTAGGTACCCAGTTCCTAATTTTTTGAAATCCCTTGAGTAGCGAAGACGATAGGGTTAAAATAGTATTTGGGAAGAGCAAGATAAACGTATTGTAACCACATTTTGCATGATGCTGTAAAAATGATCGTAACAGCAATGGAATCAATGAAACCCTTTAAGAGAGCAAACAGTTAAACAACAGTCAATACCAGGTCCTGTTTTAAGGTATCGATGTCAACATCAATGCTGGAAATTTCCAAAAGATTCAAACGAAAATCAGCATCAATAGAGGAATAATCGAATGATATTCCACTGGACTCGTAACTCAACCAGTTTTAAGAGCAGCGTTAATAGGAAGTGTCTGTTGTAAAGTTGACTAGGCGTATTCAAAGATGACATGTTTCTTGACAGACGTTGCTATTTAACCGTCCAACCCAATCACGCAACTTTACCAGGTGGATGGCAATTCTTTTTTAGAAATAGCGCCGTTACGGATTTAAAAAGAGTTAAGATAACGTCAATAGTATTAGTAGTGATAGAACATTAATTTTATCGTTAATTTTATAATCAAAATACAAGTAGAACGTTGTAACAAGAAGTTGAGTAACTAACTAAGTAAAGTTACAATCTTGAACTTAAAACTATGATCGGTAAATCACTTCGAAACTTAGTCCTATTATTAAAGTCTGTCCTTTTCTGCAATTCTTAATGGGAGACATATGCATAGCTCAAACAAGAAAAGTCTTGAGTTGCAAGTAAAATCACAACAAAAATTCCTAGCACAACTTCGCGGTTTTGGGCAGGGATGGTAGGATCAATCAACTTATTACGGGCTGTGGTAAAAGACAGACATTTTGGTAGCTATAGGGTTATGCAGCTCTCTAATTACGGAGTTTCTGTAGGCCTACCTTGTTTTAAATGAATCCTCAAATTTTGGAAAGTTAGAATGTCACCATACGTTTTTCTACCTGTAGAATGTTGGGATTATAGCCAGTTTCAGGATCCCTGTGCGTAAGTGTACTATGATTAAGGGGAAATTCAGGTAGCAAGAGGGTACAGAAAATCGAATTTATGGATTTAAAAGCATAATGTACTTGCGTAATGTTATCTTTAGGTAGCTTAACACTTTGATATTCCAAAACTGCATCTATATACCTGCAAGAGTTTGAACTATTCAAATATGGCAGCTACTTGCTTTTAAGACTGATTGTAGGAAGAGCATGTCAGTTTCATAATTTGAAGCACAATCACCCTTCTCAACTACATGCATCCTAATGATGTCATCAGTAGCTGGTACTTTGTCTTAATTACTTAACCAATTAATTAATTAACGAGCGGAACTACTATAGTAGTCAATCACAGCAGTTTCTTAAAAGAAACCAACAAATTTGATCTTTATGAATTCCACAATAAAAATCGATTTCCATTGGAAGCATCTGACGGCCAGCGCATCTGTACATCTCGAGTTATGATAGTATATTCTGTCACATTAGAAACTGAATGCTACAGAGTACATTAAGCATTAATCGCAGCCGCTTTGATAACGACATTGCCACGAAAAAAGTTAAAGCAAACAAGTTTGCAATGATCTTACAGCTTCAGACGTTTCGCTTTAGAGTAATGTTGATGGTGACAGCGGATTTGTCGGGACTTTACCAATTATCTCTTGTTCCATTATGTAATTTGGCCAAAACTCTCGGATTTGCATAATTTCTCTACTCCATCTTGTACTCGTCAAGTATCAAAACCTAGAGCACATTTTTCTTAATTCGGAAACATTTCGAAGACTTGTACACTAAGTAGTACCGGATGATAACTTCAGGACTATCCCTATTAAGTAAAATATTTATGGCATTCACCATAAAAAACTTTTATGTTGTTTTAATTTGACGTTACTGCATAGGCCTATCTCATCACTTTCTATCTTCTCATTAGGTGGCACCCCTTGCAAGACTGGAAATCCTTGCAGCCATATTTGTACCATGAATAGTGCAAATTCATTTACATGTTCATGCCCGATCGGACTCAAACTGCAAGCAGACCGTAAGAAGTGTGCTAAGGTGCCTTACCTTGGCATATTTTATGCAGATTATACTTTAAAGCACATTTATCATCTGACAAAGTTTAATGGAGACTCTACTTTTCAACATGCGGTTATTCCCACACCATCAACGCCTGTGATTCGTCCGATAGCATTGTCTTATGATGATGTTGAAGATATGCTGTACTGGTCTGACATAAATAATGACCAGGTATGGAATGCTGTTGTTTTGCAGTTAACAAGTGTTACTTTCACCATGTTCTTTCGTCTTATATTATGTCTCTCGGTATGAGACTTCATAATGTCCAACCCTTTTATCCAGATGCTGTCTACCACCTGACAATTGCATCATCTTCTTTTCGTTTGAGTAGACAATAGAGAAAAGTATGTCATCAACAGAACCAAATTCTCTCTTTTAAAAATCTCTTCTTTTAATGGCTAACTCTTGGTACTCCCCATCACATTCATCAATATAAACTGTAAGCTACATACTTAAGGGTATAAAAATATATAAGGACTAAAATGCTTTCGGTTGATAGAAACCTTTCTCAAGTCAACAGAGGTTCAATCTAAATAAAAAGTATATAAACAAAAATAGATCCACGAAACTATGTACATGAAGGAATGCTCTACACGGTGTTATGCTTGGGATACGGGTACTAGTCGCGGTATTACTAGTACTCGAACTAGTCAAGTTGGAGGCTAGTAGATACATCTACCGATATCCTGTAAGTAGTAGTACTACCAGAGATCTCCACTCCTTATATCCGCTCACACTGAAAAAGTGTGGCTAAGATGTAGCAAATCGAGACCCCGGGTACAATAGTATGTAGAAGGAGTCGGCTGAAAAATGGAGAGTGTCAGAGGGTGTTGTTTATATTTTGTAATATATATATATATATCTATATATATATATATTATAAACAACATATTACATTTTATATATTATGTATATGATATGTAAACGGACTACTTTCTACCGGCCTACCCAAACAGATAAACTTCATTTCTAGCCTTTCGAGACAATTCTTTTTCAGTAGTAAACTTTCCACGTCAACACGATGCCGTAAATAATTTCTTTCACGTAAAATAGAAGCCTGTCTCAATCTAAAATACACTGACAAAACTTCAGGGACTACTTTGCATTAAAAATGGTAGAAGCCCTTGATTATCCACGCCACCTGTTTAAACCAAAGACAACCCTTCCTTTTGCCTTTCCAAATCCACCATGTCTAGGATCTAAATTGAAATATCCTCCTCGATTCCACATTACTTCCTAAACTGGTTTAATATTTTTGTTTTTGGAACACTACCTCCCTTATTGAATTTCCTATTAGCTGCGTTGAAATCCTTTATTCTGAATCAGTCAAAGTGTCACTTACATATTGCTTAACTACAAACTCTAATTTTCCAAACATAATCAGATGTATCATATTGTAGAGCCAGTTCTACTATAAATCTCAGTATAGTAAATTTACTAAACAAATGCAAAATCTCAAAACAAGTGCAAAAATTTCGAAAAATACCTAAACATGTGGGAAAAGTTTTGAAAAATACCTAAACACGTGGGGAAAGTTTCGAAAAATGCCTAAACACGTGGGAAAAGTTTCGAAAAATACCTAAGCAAAGAAATTCCAGCGGTATTAGCTAAGAAGGGATTATTACTTAATGCTGCTGAAATTCCCTCGTTTAGGTAATTTTCGAAACTTTCATTCGTTTCGGTATTCTTTTGTCTTGTAAACATATTTAAGTTCTCGAGTTTAATGTTATCTATCACCAACTTGCACAACTCTGGTGAAATGCGGCATAAAAAAGCTTCCAGTTTTGCCACATGAATGCGTTATTTATTTTTGGATATTATTGATAATAATTTCACTGGTTTCAAAACGTGTAAATCGTTGTTCTTTCAAATTCTTCTGTCTAATAGTCGTTTATAGTTTAAATTTGTTATTAAGTCATTCTCAGCAAAAGTATGAAAGTTAGGTTTCAGAACGTCAGATATGAAGAAGGTTTGAGTTTTTAAGATTATGAGTAGAACAAGAAGAATTTATTATGATTTTTGTGCCGATGTATCGATGTATCGGATGATGATTTGTTATGCATGCAAAATTATACATTTTGTCAGCTATGTTTGAGGTAACGTACTTTGGATTAGCATATTTTTATAAGACAAGTGGTAATTTGTATGACTTCTAATAAATGCGACAAAGGAGTAGATGGAAGTAGTAACGCATTAGTGTGCAAAGATTGAACTTCAACCTGCGTCAATCTGGATGTCGACGGCCACCGATTGAAAGCCGGAAGCAAATGAGAAGGCAAGAGAAAAGAGGATTATTTGCCAGGTTGCAAAAACAAGATACCGAAAAAAGGTAGGTTCCAGTTAAATTCAAGGCGGTAAATTAAAACGGTTAATTTCCAGGTTCCGGTTGTATAGTGCAGTTGGATACTCTAAATAGGAAAGTTGAGATTTTGTAGCGATTTTTTATTGCCTCCTACAAGTTACCCACTGTGCAGGTAATCAAATTTTATAGATGCTAGCCCTTGTATCGTTTTTGGAATTGAACAGCGGTTATGAATTTTTAATCATCAGAGGTGGAATTACCATTATTATGCCACCATTTACCACAATTTCAGATTGCGAGGATGCACGTCAATGGTAGTAAATACCAAGTCCTGATGACTGGGACTCATTCAGAGGGCCTGGCATTTGATTACATTAATAGACTGCTATTTTGGACAGATTGGAGTCAAGACTCGATTGGTGTTATGAAACTGGATGGATCTGATAAGCTGACTCTAGCCCATTTAGACTTTGATAAACCAAGGGATATAGAGGTCTACCCAGAAAAGAAGTAAGTGCAAATTAATGCATATTCTGAGCATGAATTACTTGAATGCCTAAATGGTGCCAAGATTGAAAACGTTTAAAGGTCTTTTTTCGTCCTTGTTTCTTATTTGCAGTTTGTAATTGTCACTTAGGTATGAGAGTGCAAAGATTGTTCATATATCTAAAAGTTTTAGAAAAGAAGTCTATTTTCTGGCATTGGACTCGATAGCATTACAACACAGCAGGAAGTTGGGGATGACCTAGACACAATTCAACATATTACTGTTGAAATTCTTTGGATTAAGGAACTTAAAATGAACTTATTTTTTTACGTTGAAATGCCCAACGCTTTCAGAATGTAAAACGGACGTTAAACCATATATATTGATGATGATGAAAAGATGATAAAATTAAAGCAAAACGCACAGAACTATTTCAAATGTATTGCACATGATTCGCGCCAAAAACCGAGGTTTCTTCTAAGTACTTGTCGATAAATAAATTCTCTTAGCGGAGAAATGACGTTACAACTTAGAACGTCATCAATGGGAAAGTTTTGAAATTTTTCCTCCGAAAAGTTTCAGGTAAAGTCAGAAAGTTTCAAAATACAACAGGAACCTTTTAACAGTGCAAAATAGATGTTTATTATATCAACATATGACTGTTTCTTTTTTGTTATTGCTTTTAAATTCAAAAGATAGCATGATATTTAAAAGGGTGGAGTAAATGAGCATGTACGATACTCTTGCAAACAAGAGCACTTAGTAAGAAGTATACTGCTTGACCCTGGTAATCCTACCACAAAGATAAAAAGTAGCAGGGATGTTGTTCCATGTTTTCCGTCATATCTCATTAGAGTTCATCGCATAGAGTCTTTAACGGAGTATCTATGATATTACACTGTAGATATATGCAAGAGATTAAAGTTTTGGGTGGCTTGAGCAGCATTTTTAACAATACAAGTAATTAATGTTGCTCACGTTTTATGCCAAAACGAGAAGATATAGGCCTACATATTCATGCTGTAAAGGCTTCAGGAAATAACGTCAAAATGGTTAATATTTTGTCGGCATGTAAACAGTTTGGTTTTAAATCTCGAGCAAAATCCCATTATTTTTAAAGTATTGTTTGAAATTGAGCGCCAAAGCGTGAAAATCTATTTTTGCAGTTGGCTCAGAACGTATATCTTTGGTAGAGCTTTCACGCGATTTGGATCACGAAACACATTAGCAACTTTGCAGCATTTAGCTCTACTCAAATCCACCTTGCAATCAAGTTACTCACACTTTTATGACATAGATGTGTATTTAAATCCCACTGTGCATCAGATTTCTTTAAATCATTCTATTCTTGTTTTGTCGTAGCTTGCTATTCTTCACAGACTATGGAGAAAAGGCCAAAATTGAGCAAATGAATGTCGATGGAAGCGATCGAAAAATTATCGCAGGGGGAGTGGCTAGTCGATATGTGCGGTGGCCCTTTGGACTAACTATCGATCGTGTATATGAAAAGCTTTATTACACAGACGCCAAACTGGGTACAGTAATGTCGTATGACTTAATTACTAAGAAGACAAACCTCATATACACTCTTAGTGGTTCAGTCATGCCTTTTGGACTTGCAGTGTACGAGGACAGCCTTTATATGACAGATTGGAGCAAGAAAAATCTTTACAAGATCGACAAAAGATATGGGAACAGGTACTCAGTGATAAAGAGTGGTCTTCCTAGGCCAATGGATTTGCATGTATATGGAGAGCCTAAACCATACGGTAAATTTTTTAATGAATGCTTTCTGCCATTTATTACTAGATATGTTTGCTGGAAGGCTTACGTTTTTGGCAGTAAGGGCAGCTTTTCAATTTTTCAAAGGGTTCCATTATCTAGCCACCTAACGTCACCCATCTTTTGTTCCACATACAGAGAAGGTCTTTGTTTTGAAATGTCCAGGAAGTTACCACTAGCAGATCTTGGGGTCTTCGAAGGTTGCAAAGAAACAAGGGCACAGTTTTGCCTGTTTGCATTGCCTCCAATGTTCGAGTTAAAACTTTGTGTAAGTTTGCATATGCGAAAGGAAGCTCATACAAATCGCGAAGTACAGCATTTTGTATGTATGTATGTTTATCAACCTGATGATCTAGCAACCCTGTAAATAGACCATTGTGGTAACTAAGGTAAAGAAGACATGGAATACGCTGCTCCTCTGGTCATGTACCTTCTGAACCATCTTAGTTTATATAGTCAAGAGAAGGATTTTATGAAGGTGTTACTCACACGTCTCTACATTTTTCCGGATGCTTTACGGTTGCATACGAGGTGGCTAAACTATTCTTAAACCAGGAAAACAAGGGGTCTCTGGAAAAAAATATCAGAGAATATCAATATATATAAAGTGATCTGTAGAAATATAGAGGATTTGTGATAAAGTAAAGTTTTAGGGAAATACAGTTGCACTCTACTTAACTACATTTCTAAACATCTATCTCCCAAAACAGAAAACAAGATTGATTGATAAAGATGGCTTATTCGCGACTCATCATTTGTCATTATGACCGATTCAATAGCACCTTTGTTTCTATCTTATCTCTTCGTCGACTTACCTACTCTTTTCTCTTAAATGTCGACAACAGCAAAACACTTGATAAAATTGGCTTTGGTAATACCAACGACTGGACGTTTAGGTTCATCGGCAATCGTACCAATTGCTTTCTTTTATATGCTACTCCATGTGCAGGGCCTAGACATAACGGTGATGAAAGAGTATGAAATATGCTTATGCTCTGGATGTAATTTACGGCTTCGAATAGATTTCCCCTAAATAATAAAATATAATTTGAGAAGAATATATATATTTCTGGCTTACGTTGAGGACAAATTATGCAAATGGTTCCTTTTGTACTTCCCAAAACCGAAAGTTTCATTTTCCTCACCGAATATCGAAGTGAAAGCAATAAGATTCATACCATGCTACTCTCTTCTGCTGCAGTATTTTGATTTCATACTAAATACCACTCAATTACCCAAGACCATCAATTACATACTTTTGCTGTACACTTGTAGACCATTACGGACCATTACTATTATACAGCGACTAACATAAATACCATAACATGACAATTCACTAAACGATCTCTGGGTCAAACGAATGACGTCCCTATCCAAGTCTGCACAATATACTGTCACCGAGTTGTTAACCACTTACAATAAAGCACGTTTGAGATGTCCTCCAATAACAATAGAGTTTCCCATAGATTTTTTTTGTAAAAATACGATGACCTGAAAAACTGTACAACAATTTTGGGAGTGTCTTACCCCTTGGTTTCAAATATCTATTACGTTAAAGGTAATAAATATAAAGAGACAATCATTCCATTAGTACATGCCTCATTTGATCATAGATACACAAATACATACCCTAATCAGCTATGGGCGTCAGGAAGGGGGTGGGACGGTCAAAATGAGGAGTTTGGCTGTTGTTTCTATCAAAATTTTGCGAGATGTCTTCCTGTCATGGTACGTAAACATATCCTTCTAAATTTCACAAACCCTTTACTTTCTTCCCAGCAGAATATAAAAGAATTTACAAGTTTGCTTACGCAAGTATCAGGTGTGGATTGTTATGTAGCCAAACAAGACTGAATGGAATTAAACTACCGAGCTGTCCATCTGGGTACAGATCTTCTCGTTCTTCTATCAAATGCTATAAATGCAATTATTTTGTTAACTCATACGAACGCTACCGCTGTAAATGCTCTGACTGGGCAAGTTGCATTCTCAGGATTGAACAAGCAAGTCCTTGCACCAGTATCTTTAGCAGCTATTTACATGTTGGCGTACGGGAATGTATTAAAAGTGAGTATGTCTCTATGTACTTTACATTGACTTACTTTTATAAAATGATACAAATTAAACAGTTTTTCAATCAATAGGCTGGGTGGCAGAATCCTGATCTAGGCGGCAATCATTGTGTTCTCCTTAGTTTTCACATCTTTACGAGCTCCGTTGTTCTGAAGCCGAGTAGTCCTTCTAGCCAACAAAACTGAGAACTTTTAGTCACTGCCGTCCTCTTGCACAGTTTCTCGTGTTGATATTACTATTGCTTTATAATAAAAACGATTCTCTATTACGCTCTGTCATCCAGATTTGCTTCCTAATTAAGAGCGCAAGTAATAACAGCTTCCGTAATTGCGAAGCTTCTACATTCTCTTCACTATTTACATTCAACAGTTTGTAGCAACCTGCATCGTGATATCGCTTTTTTACGTCGTCAAATCTTAAATTTAACAATTTTAGTATTGCGCTAGTTGGCACTTATTTTGGCTGTGTTTATCAATCTGACTCCCACACAAGTAACTAACAATACACAATTGTTTTTGCCATCTGCTACATGGTATCCTTGTGCTCGAGTGACGGCATTACGAAACGTCTTGCGTTAGGTAATAATTTCAATTGGTTTCAGAGTCCAGAAATCTCCAGATATGTCTGAAATGTTTAGTAAAGTGATTTTTAGTTTAAAAATGGTCTTTCTATTCACATCACTAAACCCAAGTGTCACTGCGATTGTTGCTCTTCCCCAGTTTAGACCGCACTACAATATCCGATCGGTTTCTCTTATCGAACTTTGCATCCAGGTCACCCATTTTGAACACTGTCTCGTTGACACTGCATTGCGCTTCTGCCTCACCAAAATACGTATATAATTTCTCAACTTTCTCCTTCGTACATATTCTAGTTGGCAAATAGACCTGGAAAATGTTAATAATGATAGGTTTTTAAATGTGACTTTACCAGTATTAACCCGTTTGAACCAGCAAAACAACCTATTAGAAACTTCCAGCAGCTCTTGAAACCAATAGTACTCCAATTACTCTTCAGTGTTCTTTGACAGGTCCTGGTTACACAGAGCTAGCAAGATATGGCTCAACTTTCCAATCTTGTAGCCATCTTTGCTTATGCATATGGTATTGATCTTTAACCTCTTCTTCTCACTTGTAATGTTTCCTGCCTTTCGAGTTTTTGGAAGCGTTTGAACATCCTATGCAGGCAGTGTCCGAAGAATTGCTATACTAATAGCCCTATAGGCTAATTTTAAAAATTACTGCAAGGTCATGTTTATGCTCTTCATCTTCTTTGACGGAACTTCCATGACTTGGACTTAAATACAACAATGCAGACTTCCTTCTGCTCGGTGTTTCTATTAAGACACTATTTTGAGCTACAACTTTGGACTATGAAATATGAAAGTTTCCCCAAACCCCGTTTAAAAAATATTGTTTAGTTTGAAAACGAGCATTTTGGGCACTTGCATGTCAGACCTCCCTGCTGCTAAGAAGTCTAGAAAACAAATAATACCAGACCTGGACACCCCTTTCACGTGGCAAGTGTCTCGCGTGATTTGCTCCATTTTCACCGAAATTTAGTAAAAGTTTAACTTTTTATTTGTCCATGATTGTAGATGGCCATTGATTACCCTAAGTCCTTCCCCCTTCCATATGCTTTGCTTTGAATCCTATAAACTTTATAGCCCCACTCCTTAGCAAGATGACCTGTTGGAGAACAATACATAGTGGCCGACCACATGACCATGAGAGGCAGGTTGCACAAGGTTACACTTTCCATTTAATAGGCCCACTCCGACGTGCTTTGACAACAGCGCAGTCTTTAATAGCGAGCATGGTCCTCTATGCTTCATTTCGAATACAAGAATTAACCAATGAATGATAGAATAACGATGTGAAAAGAATTCGTTATATTTAAAAATGAATGTCTCTTACTGCTATTTTTACAAGCGGATTTGACTCTTTCACGCGCAATTATGAGCTTTTGCAAAATTCAGTTCTAAGCAAACCCAAAATGACAATTTAAACTTGTCTTCTATGTTTTTGAATTTGCGAGAGTTTCTTTAATTCTGTTGTTAAAGTACCATCTTTAAATTTCCTATGATTATATTTTTAGTATGAATAACGTTACATATGATTAAGTTCTTACGCCGTTCAAAACAGTAAAAGAGAGAATTGCCAACAATGCTATAAATTCTATTGTGAGAAAGTAAAAGAAAGAAAAGTTTATCAAATAAAGCAGCTTTTAAAGTCGGAGTAAAATTAATCTACAAAAGCAAGGGAGAGGGAGACAGCAGTTTGACATGATAATCAATTATACCGATAAGTAACTGATGGCCTTTTTTCCCTATTTACTTGATTCTCTGCAACATCTCACACCATTTCCTTACCAGTACCAGTTGATTTGATTAAGACAGTTCTTCCTGGAATACGACTTCCTCTTCCTTTGTGACAATTGTTCCGTATACTATCTATCTCCCAAAGGACTTCTAACCTACTTCCTTCTCCTGCGTCTTCCTAAAGATTTGGCACGAGAACAACGATTATCTACTTTTTTCTTTAGTACATGAACGATAATTCTATAAAGATAGTTCAACAATAACAACATTTTCTTTTATTGCTTCTCGTACTGTTTTTCGCCTTCACAGCTATCCGACCAGGTTATTGCAACATACCGTTGAAGTCTAAATGCAACAATCCTGCGCATAATCGAAATCTTTGCAATGCAGACCAGGAATGCCCAATGAAAAATAAGTGTTGCAAAACTGAATGCGGAAATCGATGTACCACTCCTGTACAGGTACAACCTCGTAAGTACCAACAATTTTCTCTTTTGAGCCAGATGTTTTCATTAGCTCTATACTGAATGGATTAACTTGATGTATTTGTACTTGTCCTGCTGTAGTTTTCTCCCTCTGCTAATGCTCTGGACTGAGTTGCTCTTTTAAATCAAGTTAAGTTCTATTTAAATGAAGCTCCAATGTTAAAGTTGGACCAAGATGCACTATTAGCAAACACTTCATTTGCCAAAAATGCTTACAGATTCATATACAAAACCACTGCACAAAGTTCCAAACATATTATTTATCACTACAACTATACGATGCAACTTTACATATTTCCTACATTGAGCAATCGTAGCTAGCAAGTGATTATTATCTTCACTTTAATTTAGTAATTAAAAAGTTGATTTTGGTGTTATTTGGTTTAAAAGAGTAACTTCGTCCTTAACATTCACACAACAAGAAGAACTCTGCATGCTTGTGGAAACCCGCCAGTTTTGACTAATCCAATATTTATACATGGATAGCAAAATAATTAATGTAATTGCTTTTTGTTCTATGTAGGTATGCCTCCATGCATTAATCTTGAAAAGCCATGCAGTCATTACTGCTTCGTACTCAATTCAACCCTATCCAAATGCGCATGTCCAGATGGCATGAAATTGGATACTGACCGTAGGACGTGCATAAATCAAACAGCAGAGTTCATCATGTATTACACTGACATTTCTTATGGCAAGATCTATCGTTACAACCAATTCTCGTCACCTCACAGTTACACGCTCGATGTGTTACCTACTCCAAAGTTTACTAACACTTGGCCTAAAGCTCTCAGTTATGACAAAAAAACCAAAATGATATACTGGAGTGACGTTGGAGCTAAAAGGGTAAGTCAATTTACAGTACGTATCAGGACAACATAACTTACCACAGTATACTACTGCTGCTGCTGCTACTACTACTACTACTACTCCTCCTCCTATCTATACTATTACTACTGCTACTATCTATAGTACTACTATTACTACTACTACTACTACTACTATTACTACTACTACTACTACCACTACAACAACTGATAATGCTATCAATACTATCGCTAATACGGCTACTGCAACTACTA
>JAAAKL020010738.1:0-14145 GCA_010016065.2 Carybdea cf. marsupialis auct. non (Linnaeus, 1758) | reverse complement strand
CCTTCAAGAACTGCTTATTTGGGTATGGCCAACATACTTTTTTTTTTTTCTACTAGTGAGTCACAATGTACCAATGCTTAGAACCCCTCGACGGAAGGGGTTAGTATGATGGCTAATTCTGAAGACGGGAAACCTCATACTTAAGCCTGAAACATAGGGAACCACTTCACAGGCTGTTACTAGAAAGAGGTACAAACTCAGTGGCTAGTGGATTCGAATTTCAGTGCTCAGTCTTCACTCAATTCTTAGATAAAATTGTAGCTTTCTGCACCATCCCACTTTCAACATATAGCTGATATAGCGATGGTTGTGACATGGGGGAAGGGAGTGTTTGTTTTTCTTTCCTTGATTCACTCGTGGGTTTTTTACAGGAGGTACTTCTGGGCGAACTGTATACAATAAACGTCAAGAAACGTAAGCACGGGTTTCCAAATTCCGTCGGATCGGATACTTTTTTATTTTCTGCGCTCTCTTTACGCAGTTTCTATCGTTTCCGCACCACTCGTATTTAATGAGGATTACCCCCGTGACCTTGTAACAGAGTAACACAGCAGCCACATAAATTGCCAGTCAGAAAATCAGAAGTGACATGGCTTGGATTTCATGATCTTCAAATGTGATTGCTGGTTATTTTGGAAACAGAAAGAAGTCATTTCTTAATGTCATCAAGTTGTGGGCACCTACGATGTGAACTTTAGAAGAGGATTTCGGCTTCTTCTGTAGCTAAAATTCTTGTCTCGATAACGACGAGAAATCGTATGTCATGTACGACATACAAAGACAGCATGCATATATGATTTTTTTTCATTATGCTTCCGTTTTAGGAAACATTTCAATACCTTGCGGAAGGACTGCAACGTGTTGCATCGGCCCATGAAGAAAGATTGCTAATCACGAAGCACAACCCAATTTCATTAGGTATGAAAACAAGTCAATGTATACATATATTTTTCTATATTTTTTTAATGGTGTTGCATGTATTTAATGCACAAAATAACAGCGTGAATGTTGCCGTATTGTAGACATCGACTTGGTAAGGGGCTCAGCTCTTGACTCCTGTATTTTCCACATTTTCTACGTATACCCAGTATCATGCAATATAACGACGAGTGTACGTCTTTCTGTCACATGTACAGTACATTTAATGGGGCGTTTAGCCTCGCAATCTTTCCAAAGTTTTCCCTGGGGGAACCCAACAAGCAAGGACAAGCAGATTCATCAAATCTGCCTAACTGCAATATCAAACTTTCGAAGCCTATCCTCAGATCACACAGCCACACTTGTCTTGCTTGAGGAGTCAGATGTGTCTTCATCTTTGTTGTAAGGTTTCCCCCTTGTTCATGTGTTACCACAGCGAATTTTTATCCCATGCCCTTTTTTTATCTGGCTCCACAGTCGGAGTGCCCTCCTTTACGCTGTCAAGCCACAGTCGTTTTTGTCATCCTTTCCCACTTGATCTTTGCAGCATCAGTTCTCTTTCAAGTACTTCCTGCATTTTATCGATAGACCACCTCAGGTCCTGTTTTTGGATCACTTTTTCTTGAATTATATTATTTTAATAAATGATTAGACAAATGATATCCCCGCAACACTTGATTTCAGTTCCAGATTGACTTCCCATAGTATATAATACAGCTGGCAAAGTCTTCGCCTTTTTACCTGTACAGGAGTTCAAGGTCCAAAACACTTGTTTATGGCTTTATCAATAGCATAGGTGCATCTTAGATACAGTATGAGGAGCAGATTTTTGAAACAGGAGACCCTGGGAAGTCGTGCGTGTGAATCTCGGCTATTCTTAATATTAACAAGCGACCGTAAATGCTATGAAGTATGCTGGCGATTGCATCACTAATCGAGCTTTGTTTTTTTTTATTTCCTTCCCGCCAAAGATTTTTTATCGTTACCAATCTCCTACTCCGATTTTTGATCAGGCACGTGAGGCCCTCGATTTCTGATCATTTAAACGACAATTTTTTTGTAATAAATTACTTCATGATGACGTCATAAAGCATTTTTTCGGTGAAAAACCCTTGTTATATCGTAATTGTATCTTAAGCATCGAACACGCTTGCACAGAATGGCGCGACCAAGACTGAGTTAAACGCCCCTTGATATCTGCAAAAGGTCTTAAGAAACATTGTTGATTCTGCTCGGTTCATAAAATAGACCGAGAATTGTTAGTGTAGTAAATACTGACGACTTTCGTTTTGAAGTTTAAGGATCCATGGATCCTAGCTGAATACTACCGGAGCCAAAACCGCCATCACTGCCCGGGGTGTTTTCTGATCCCTGCACATGGGTCTGCGAAATCGATGCATTGAACTGGAAAGCAAGTGAAGCAAGAATATACTGATTTGTATCTAAGAGTAGAATGATAAGGTCTACAGGTAGAGGTTGCTATGTTTCAAGAAACGTTAAGACAACGGGGAGGCGGGAAAGTGGTCTTCTAATAATTGCCCTCGCAAAGATATTGTGAAGTGATTTACTAGCAGACGATTAAAAATATTTTGACCACCTAAACAATCTAGTGCTACTTTTCCGTTAAGCCTGATTTCTTGTCTAATGTTTAGTATTTTAAACATCAGTCTATGTATCATTCTTTGATCCGGAACTGCGCTTAGCTTGGTACAGCCGTGTTGGATGATTAAAAATATGACTATTTGTAGAGACACGGAGCAAAACCGAGACTAGATACTGTAATTTTTATGTCTTAAGATTTCATTGAGTGCCAAGTTTCTGCAATTTTGTGCAAACATTAATTTGAGAACCTTCCCCTTTGCAGATAGTGTACTGCAGTCACACTCGATGAGTCATTTCATGAATTTTCTAAACATTTGCCATACTATAACTGCACACTTTGAAATCAGTTATTCAAATTTCAAAATGTTTCATAGCATGAATTAATTGAATAATCTTCAAGATTGGACTGACAATATTTATTCAAACTGTTCGGTGATGGATTTCACAGCTTGTCACTATAGTGAAAGTAGTTAGTTTTGTTACCATATTTAAACTGATCACAAGAAGTTAATTGTGCCTCGTAGAAAGACAATAATGGAAAAGCTAGTATTCATTTCAAACCATACTAGTAAGATGTTGAAAGAAGTAGTCAGAAACAAAGTCTAAAACAAACTCAAGATCAAGATCTCCTACGTCAGACTAAAAGAAACAAGCCCACCAGAGTTAAGGACCCCCTCCCCCTCCAAACACTTGCGAGTATGCACACAATTTCTTTGAGAATGGTTCCATCGACATTAATATGCTTCCCTGAAGGAATAACTAAATGTTCCGTTGAATTAGCCAGAGACTCAATTGATCCACAATGATGATTTTTAATCTGTCAGCGTAACATTAGGTCGGGATTGCAGAAAAAGCTGCCCCGTACTGTCATTAATATTGTCGATTTATAGAAACCCAGAGTTTATTTTGATAGAAATGCTATTGCTGTGCAAGCGAATCCAATAACCCTGATTTAGAAATGGCTGTTGTCAGGTAATTGGAAACCCAGGTTTCATTACATATTTGTGCGACCACAAAGCTTTTGCACGCATTTTCTTTATGATCTATTGAAAAATCGAATTAGGCCGAAAACTAAAACTCGAGTACAAAACTGAGTATTCCCTTCGCTGGAAGTGCTACCCTAAGTAAAATTTTGTTTAAATATTTAGAAGGATACAGGGTGGAGACAAACAGTGTGATTTTTGTAATAAGATACGCTTGTAAGTGATTTGACCAGTGTTTCAAATTGTTGCATTTCGTAGCAGTATGGTACCCAATACTTTAAATTCGTGTGAAGTGACCACCAATTCCAGTACTGTATTCTTTGTAGAGAAGCTCCTTGGAACAATGTGTATGATTTCAGTTGAAACGTTTCTGGGGTAAGATTTGGTGAAGTAATGATTGAGGTTCAGTTGGCGAGGTTTTGCTTTCATGCGATTACTTTCAACGTCTTGCTGTTCACAAAAATTGAGTTGCCTTGATTAATTGTGTCCCTGTTTGCTTAGTCAATCCTGGCTTTGATATTGCTAATCAATCCTGGCTGCACGTTTTAGGACATGAAATTCAACAAGAGTTTGGGTTGTACATCCTTATTATTGTGAAAATCTGTACCGCAAACTTTGAAAGTTACAGTTGTAAGGTGCTGGCCTTAAGGTCATTGAAACTGTCTGAGTACCTTGTGTTCATTTAGTTCAAGCTGTTGTTGTTGTTGTTCCATCAAAACAAACCAAAGCTTCTTAGAATGGCCGCCCTGTTGACCTTAAGTGGGCGTATGGTTGGGAAGTAGTTTGTCTAGTAGTTTTTTTGCCGAAAAACCCAAAGTTGTGAATAGATAAACATAGCGCTTCAAGTGTATATAGCACATATCATTTCCTCGCAGTAAAATGGAATTTGCGAAAGTTCCTTGCAAAGGGGCATCACATATGTCTCATTAAGAGTAACTTAGGTGTCAAAACTTTACAATGTGGCCAGCTTTTGTATGATTTAGTTAAAATGCAAACTATGTCGGTGATCTTAAACTGGCGGCGTATTATTGTTGTAATCGTTCATATGATCGACGTGTGGATTCCATTTGATATGTGATGCAGAGCCGGTGTCATATCTCACGTGTCAGGTAGACCTTCGTTCAGCTCCACTGCAAAACTTAAACACAACTTTGTTTTTATTCTCATCTCCTACTGTTCTCTCATACTTTTAGATGTTTACTCATCGTTTGTGTTTTGGGAGTACTGATTGTACGAGTGAGATTCGTTGAGTTTGAATCCTAAATTAAGATAAGACTATTTAATCTAGCTAAAAATACAAGATTGTAAAAAAATAAACGCAAGAATCCGATGATTTATGTCAGATTTGTTGTTAAATCGGTAAAGCAGATGGCTTAGAAGGTCACACAGGTTTACTTTCAGCTAGAGGTTTGTTGCAAAACGTGATTTTGGGATATATTCCAAAAGGAGAAAATTGTAGGTGGGCTATTGCCTTACTTCGACGTTTACGTAATGTTGTGATCTTTTCAGTATTTCATGTCACCGCAGTGAAGATTTCATGGCTATCCATACTAATGTTAGAAGTCATTGTGGCTCTAGGATATCGTTTTAACTTATCTTATAGCAAAGATATGATAATGCGGTATGATGTAGGCCAGGTACCCCAAGTGCCCCCTTTAACATGCTCTTTCATCATTTCATGGTGGACTGTTCTCACTTGGAAGAGATGAAGGCGCCATAATTATTTTGTATATAGCGCACAGAGTTTCTACTGCTAAGTGCTAGTATTATTTGGCGTCTCGCACCTCCAATTTACTTTGTTCGAGCCATCGCTGAAATGTATCTCTTCAATATGAGTGTTTCTACTGCCTAGGGGTATGGGTAGAACACTTGCAAAGAGACATACACAACTGATGCTCTGTAACTAAGCATTCATTACCAAATTGAGGCAGGGGCGACTTTCATGCGTCTATCATAATGTTCTGTTTCCAAAGCATGTCACTAATTACGGGTTTGCAATGCAGTTACGTAAGTTCGTTAACCTTAAGAGGCTAGAACTGAGTGGTGGAAATTTGGACGTAGGGATTAGTTCAAAGATGAGGGAGGTAGGCTAATTATGATTTGCAATGTTGTTTCTCAGACTCTACAGAAATGAGTCTAACTTTTTGCCAAGAGTTTTGAGCTGCATTTCGTCTTAGAATTTGTCATAAAAGCCTTGCGTTTCTTGTTTCTCCTGCAGGTTGGATATCCTCGTCTTTGCATATACGCCACGATTATTTTGGCAAGCAATTATTAGGCACTCGAGGGGTTGTTAAGCAAACGTAAACCATCTTTCCCATATACTAAACAGACCTTGGTGTAGTTTTCCCCTCCCTTACTCGAAAATTTCTCGTTTATGGTGTAAGTGTGTTTGCTAAACAGGGTGCCTCCCTGCTTACCGAGGATGTTATTGTAAAGGTTCTCCAAGTGACACGTTTTGTTTATAATGTTGCTACTTTACTATGCGCATCATTTCCAATTTTTCTATTAGCGATCACCTTAAATACGCTACAAATGGGTACTGGTGATGAAGTGGCGAAGAAGCTTACCGAGTTTGGCTCTATGTTATTTCGACGCAATGTATCAGGGACAAGGTAAGTGAAATGGAGTCAGTTGTTCTTTAGGTTCTTTCACCTTCGTCTGCAGTCATTCTATAGTAGGTTCAGCATCATTTTTGTCATCGTCGTCCTGCCGTAATCATCATTTGTTGGCCCCTTGGTAACGCAATGCACTGAACGTGAGATAAACCACACATAGAGAAAGAAACCATTTTGTCCTGCTAACTTCAACCGATTTTTAACTCAAGAGAAAACTGACTGCGAAAAGGAGCAAATTAGCACATGGAAAAGACGCGAACAAACCTGTTCAACCAAAACAAGTGCAATGCAAAAGACAAAGGAACTTGTTGTAATAAAAAGTCATTAACATCTAAATATCCGTCAAAGGATCAAAGAGATCGTCTACTTGACTAGGTGCTTGAGTCAGTGGAGTTTTAACATAAGCACAACCAAACAAGTTCAAGCGAACCGGCTTCGTCGACCTTGTCCTGCGGCCTTATAATTCCTTCGTCTTAATATTTATCGCTGGGCCATATTTCTTTGGACATTTATCACGTTGACAAAATTTGCAGATTATAACGTACTTGGGGTAAAAATCATCTCTGTTTATGGTTCAGGGATTTTTTGAATAGTACCACTATTGTATGGCTTTACATGACGCTTGCAAATATGCTGTTTTGTCTACATCATGGCAATCGTCATCCTCATCGTTATCCTCGTCATCATCTTCCTCATCCTCGTCTTCGTCCTCGTCCTTGTCCTCGTCCTCGTCCTCATCCTCATCCTCGTCCACGTCCTCATCCTCGTCCACGTCCTCATCCTCGTCCACGTCCTCATCCTCGTCCACGTCCTCATCCTCATACTCATCCTCATACTCATCCTCATCCTCATCCTCATCCTCGTCCTCATCCTCCTCATCATCCTCCTCATCATCCTGTTTCTTTTTTTTCTTCTTCTACAGGCCTCTTCGTTTTATCAGTTAGATCAAGTTGCCCCTTCCTCGTCATGTCATTAGACAAACTCTTCTCTATCAACTTGAGTTAATTAGAGCTCGAAATGTGAATATGATAGAATATAGTTTGTTCGTTATACCACAGTACAAGATAATAAGCTGTACAGACCAGCAATGGCTCGTGATACCAGGATATTCGATTTGCTGTTTATTAAAGATGTCACTCTCCTTTATTTCTGTCGTACTGTTTTTGGAAGTGCAGCGTGTTCCGTTCCTCGTACATTTTTTGTTATTATCTCCTTGGTTATCATGGGGATCTGAAAGCTTACCTTAAAGCTCAAGCTATTGAGGTTCTAGTTTATTTCCCTGAATCGATGCGCTCGTGATTTTTATCCACGGTCTGAGCAAATGTTCCTCCGTAGTTCTGCAATTTTTGTGATAACATTTCTTGGAACCTATATGGAAAGTGATTCTAACAGAATGGACGTCGTTGACACTGTGATGGAGAAGAAGATTAAAAATATTTCTTTCCATTTTGTATACCTGAAATGATTATCTTGTGACACTTTTAATATATGATGAAATGTATATATTGATCGTGCAATTTATGAATTTATATGCGAGACACAATTTTTTCAAAACATTTGTGTGTTGGTAGAGACGTTTTCGTAGCCTGCGTAAAGAAGTTATGCCCTAAGACAATGCTTCAAATATCTAGTCTAGTGTAACTGTGTGCCTAAATGCTACAGTCGGAGTCTTACATTTTGCAGTCTTACAAGTGTCCTCATTCGCATTTCTTTTCAGAGTTGTGACGTCAGCAGGGTGTAAGACAATCGCTAATTGTGACTTCACAGGATGGGGTGCACATACGGATTGCTATCCCAATGCTTACCTCACTGCTGCTGCCGCTCTTGGGATGACAAAGGATGACGTGGATACTTTTTTGAAACGCTTGGAGAAAGTATTTCAGAAGTACAGTGCGCGATTCACAAAAGTGCCTGTTGCTGTGTCTGACTTAGTACATCGTGAAGCTGACCAGGTGGAGGGAACTTGATATAATCGTAGAATTATTGTAAGTGTGGAAGTTAACTAGTCCAAAATAAATTATGCAGCTGGTGTTTTGAGGTAGTAGGTACAAAGTACAACTTAGGGATGCAAAATTGGATTCTTAAGATAGAAAGGGGTGTCAAAATCCCGTTTTTAGGAAGCGTTCCTCGCAGTTAATGAAGTCATGTAACTGGAAAAGATAATACATCGATAAAGCTGGAGCATGGGAGCCAGAAAGGAAATTTTCATATCAGTTTCAATGTGATTTCAATGCTAAATTAGCAATCAGTGAACTGGTAGCCATTCCACAGGATTTCGCAATATATGCCCAGTTTCTAGCGCTGAAACGCAGTCAGAAAACAGCGATGTCAGGAGACAATTTTATTGAGCTATGTTGGTTAAGCCTTAACTTCATACTAACCTACAGGATATAAGCCAATAGAGGATAGGCGATTATCTATGATTCCAAAGCTGATTTCATCACGTCTTAAAGGGCTAGAAAAAAGAAAACGAGTGAGACGCTCAGAAGAACTATAAAAAAGAACCCATTCTTTTTTTGAGCATGTACCATTATCCGAATCCCCCACTTGGTTTAGAGTGAAGGAACAAATGGAATATAAGATGAAGATGGACGTATTTATTAGATACGTTTTAAAGATCTCATTTATAAGGTACTTGGTAGTTTTTGTATTAAATTGTCATTAATGCCTAACACCTTAAGAGGTGCATCGATGCCTAATATATCATCTTAAGAAATGCATCGATGCCTGATATACCATGTTAAGAGGTGCATCGATGCTTAATATACAACCTTAAGAAATGCATCGATGCTTAATATACAACCTTAAGAAATGCATCGATGCCTGATGTACCATCTTAAGAGATGCATCGATTCCTAATATACCACCTTGACAGGTGCATCGATGCCATACACAACAGCTTTTCGTACCATTTACCATCGTCAGTTACCATTTATAAGGAATTTAATATTTACTTCGTCTTGGTTTTGGTGGTGGTTGCCACCATTTCAAGCATTATGGTTGCTCACAAGTTGCTTGTGTTGCTTTGATGTCACAAATTGATGCTTACCACTTGCTTAGTAATTATCACTGAAGACAATGTACATTATCTGGAATGACTGATGTCAATCCTCCTGGAACTAAGGTTCTTCCACCTATACGA
This sequence comes from Carybdea cf. marsupialis auct. non (Linnaeus, 1758), assembly GCA_010016065.2. Classification (NCBI taxonomy): domain Eukaryota; kingdom Metazoa; phylum Cnidaria; class Cubozoa; order Carybdeida; family Carybdeidae; genus Carybdea; species Carybdea cf. marsupialis auct. non (Linnaeus, 1758). The sequence goes on along the minus strand of JAAAKL020010738.1, from coordinate 4,885 downwards.
AGTACAAGCTTCATTGTTTCTTGGTTTAATTTTATAATAAAAGGCTGTTTTCGGATTGATTAAAGAATGGACGACGGCGCAAGTCTAAGGCATATCAAGTACCAACGTTGATAAATTCCTTGCAATTTATGTTCACATGGAGTTGAATTGGATGCTCTGTACCTCCTCAATCATTAAAGCTATCTCCAGTCCAGTGGTGGCGAAGTTGGTAGCACCCCAATGGATGTATGAAACCCAACTAAATGCCAGTGTTTAGGTTTTGTTTGTGTTCGCTGATGTGAACTGAAACGAACTCGGAGGTACGTCCGTTCCACATGTCATTCTTAATGAGAGGTTCTGGAGCTAGACATGTAGTAAGAAACTCTTGGCAAAGCAGTAGCAGTGGCCCAAATTGTAACTGATGTATATTCACACCCATTTCTATCCTAGATCACCTCCTGACATAGCGCTGGTAACGTGCAAGTGAGTAAGTTATCCATCGTAGAAAAATATCAGTTTCAAAGTTTTCCAGAGCGGTTTTACTGACAGTCATCATCTCATTAAGTGTCATACACGTGCGCACCCTAGCGTACGAGTGTAATGTTGTCTCTACCTATGCACGCTTCCAAATTATCAGCTTTTTAAAAATTGCTGCAGCTGTATTTCGAGCCAACAGACACTGATTATTCCATTGTATGTACTCACGTCATTTAGAACAGTAAGACGAACTTTTAACGGCAGTGTCATGTGCACTTCTCTCTTAATGCTAATTTAAAATTTTATAGCAAGATATCCTGTTAGTGAACACAAAGTTTCTCGCAAATTTGACTCTCCAAACTATTCGAAATCTATTAGTTGCATTTAACTCGAATCCATCACAGAATAGCGATGTCGATTTTAAAGGTCAATTAAACTTCAAAGTAGACTGTGGGTGAGAGTTAACTGACAAGGAAGACAAAGTATCCAGCGGATAAAGATCACACCTATCTCCCGAGGTAGCGTCTGACACTCGAGCCACCTCCTCAAGTAAAACAAAATGCCTCAAATGATATTTTCACATCAAATTGTCGGCGCTTGGTTTTTCCTGCAAGCAGCAACTGTTGGGCAGCGTGGACCTTGTGTTTGATAACAATGTCCTTTTTATCCACGCAGATAGCTAACTTTGTTATTGTGAGAGAGGTAACGTTAACTGCCTTACAACGCCCTTACTCTTAAATATTTCAACAAACTCGACAAGAAGACTTTGCATTTATTCTCTATAAAATATATGATAGTTTGTATAGAATATTTATTAATGAATGAAATGAAGTATTTCAAATCGCCTACTGGATCTGCATTTTTAGTTGTACGTACTTAACTATAGGTTATTTTGCACAGGTTACTTTTTCTGTGTTTGTTCTTTAGGGAAAACGACTCACGATGTTGTTTGTGAATTCCTCTTTACCGTCTTTTTACTGACAAATGAACAAACGCTATTGAAACTGACATAACTCTTTTTTCACACCCTACACAATACAATTTGTCCAGGTTAAATGATCAGTTTAAACAGATCATCCAATACAAAACACCTTCGAACCATTGCCACGTAACAAACAAAATAAGCAAATCTTTCCACGACTGCCTTTTTTAGCCATAGCTGACAAGAAAACAAGATATTTCTTGTCGCGAGAAATTTACAGAGCATTCAAAGGAGTAAGATATGCCTTCTTTGTATCGGCATGCATGAAAACCTCACAAAAATTTTTGTATTCTTCCAGAACGTCAGGAGCTGACTTGCCTTTAGGTATGATGGAAAATATTAGTAGGAAAGTTATTTATCCTCCTTCCCCATGAGGTTAAAGAAAACACTTGAGAACATTTTCGTGAGTTATTACTACTTGACTCGTTCCAGCAAACAATACTTTGATTGATGCTGTGACGGTAGCAAGATACTACAATCGTGATAGTAAGTGAAATATTAACATTCCAGCTGTCGAAAATGAAACGGCAAAACTACTTCTGTCCGTAAGCCATAGGTAAAATGAAATTTTCATTTTGCGTGTTTACATTCTCTGATTGCAACGAACGAAAGCATACGTAGTTGCTCGTAGAAAACTTGCCATGAAGGGGATATGTTACCGCATTCATCAAATAAGAAAATAATAACACCCGATACGGCATATCTCTGAGAGTCCTTTTCTGAAAAGGCCATAGTGATAATTTACTCATGATGATCGAAAGCGATGAAGTTTCAATTAAGTCTTATTGCATTCCGTGCGCTCAAATAGACAAAGCTTGATTATTGAATCATGTAACGATGTAATAACAGCAGATTGCAGGTACCCATTCCTTCCATTTTTCTTGTATAACATCATCGTCCCTTACTCAAACAAAACCTTTCAAATGTAATTACATTTCTCTTCTACCCACTTTTGGCGTACTTGAACCAATGGCAGAACTCGTTTGTCCATCGCGTCTGTTATAAATTGGCAAGATCATGAACCTTATGCCATTGCCGTTGAGGCAGGCAATGTTCAGGTTTGAATACGCCTGATATTACTCCTGAATCCTGCTGTTATAGAAGAATCAGAGCCAATTCGTCTAGAGCAGTGGGGTCGTCAGAAACCGGAAGTCTAGGCCTGTTTATTGATTGTGAACTCGATAAAGAATGTTCTGGGTGCTTATTCTGCGAGAAGTTTCTTCTTAATGAGGATGTGCAGAAACTAACCACTCCCACGCTCCTAACAGTTAAAAAGTAGGCCAAATATTACAATACCTTTAATAAAAAGTATAACAATCAAACAGGTTAACGCAATTGAAGACAGAGAAAACATCGATAACAACAAGTTATTGCGTGACCTTAATGGGATGAATGGAAATTGTTCCTTCATCAAATATTGAAAGGGATCTGAAAGTTGTGGTTTTCAAGATATGCATTACAAAAGCTCATTGACACGTGATCGTATTTTAGTGTCTTGTAATTCAAGAAACCTATTAAAGAGATTATATATTTTACATGTTAAGGTATTTTACAATGATGATCTGGAAAGCAGCTAACTTATGTATACTTCTCCGAACAAGTATCATGAATAAGCAATTATTTGCTTCCAAGGACCAAAGAGTTCGTTTATTTTGTCGATTTCAAGGTTTGACGTGTAGGAGTAGCCAGTACTCATTGGCAATCTGTATATACAGGGGCGGTTTTCCGACGTGTGGGGCCCTGGGCACTTTCCAACGCGGAGCCCTATCAAACAGAAGTATTATTGTCAATATCTTCTCACCCTATATTGCTCACATAATATGGGGCTTTCACAGTGCCCATTGCGTGGAATAATTTTTATATGAAGTGCACCGTGCGTGTACATCGAAGAGTACGAAGAGTTTTACCTTTTGTGATAAATTGGGTTCTGGTTTTATTTGTGTGGTTAGTTGTGATTCCTCATCCTTTCTCAAATTGCTAAAATAGCTTCATGAAAAAGGAGAAATCGACGTAAAAACATTTCTGAGGTGAAAGCGCGGGGCCCTGTCCGCCATACCCTAAAACAGCCACTGTGTATATATCGATTATCAAATGAATGTAAGAGCGCTAATTCTCAAGAATGGACCTACGGTTGGTTACAGGGCTTCACTTAACACCAGCAAACGATTTTGTGATTGTACTGCTCTCTAAGAATATAGAAATTGCATGGAAGGTATCATCAGATCATTTCATGGGTTCTCTCGGTTTCGTTCAGTGAACGTGTAACTAGCTTACACCTATTCCTCGTCGAAAGATGAGTCGAATGCATCGATACCCATTTCGTTTTCTAGCACACACCACACAGCACATGCATTATTTCTCTTCTGTCTTGCAGCAAGTGTTCCTTGCAGTCATGAACTCATAGGTAGAGGCTATATGCCCATTTCGCTCGATTTAGAGTACGCTATGGGATCTAAAATATCTTTATACTTATCAAAGAACGAAAAGTGAAAAGTTCTACGTTACTATTTTCCATTAGCTGGTATTGTGATTTTCCGATCTTGTCGAGACATCTTTCGGACTTTTGCAAATTCATTGAAATGGGACACGAAAAGCTTAGTATTGCCCACGAACAATAGACTACGTAATCTTTGATGTCAAGCAGACGTTCTGAAAATTTGCCATTTTTACGGCGTCATTGAAGTATCCCCGCTCGCCAGCCAAGCAGCCGAATATCAATTACACGTAACCTGAACAGAAAATTTAAAGAGGCTGGGGGTGGTTACTTATTATCATTCGGAACACTAAGGAAACTAGTGTTTTTGGATGACCTTGTTATAAGATGCGAATCAGAGGAACTAAGTCAGATTTCGTTTTCACACGTATGGATCCGCACCAGAAGTAGAGTGGGGTCGGCCTTGCGTTTACACGGGTCCTGGTGGATCCGTTTTCGTTCTGATTAGCTATCCATTTCAGTTTGTGACCAGGCTCGAAAATGAACCAGTTTGGATCCTTTCTCTTGTAAACACTTGTATCCACACCAGAACTTGAACGGATCCAAAATGAGGCGAAAAAACTGCCTCTACGAGTCAAACGTGACGTCATCTTCATTTATGGCCTATTTTCATACTAATATTGACACCATAGTAATTGCTACCTGTTGTTCATATCTCAACGTTCCATTTCAGTGGTTCCCGGACAATTTCCCCCTGGTCAATTCCCCCCGGACAATTCCCCCTGGTCAATTCCCCCTGGCCCCCCACTAAATTCCCCCCACTACATTTATCAGGCCCGTAGCTAAGGCGGGGTTATTTGGGGCCAATGCCTCCCTGAGCAAAGTTTTGCCCCCTCTGTTAAAATACGACACATTTTTTCAAACCTAATATTTTCTATGGGGATTCAAAATTTCTTCTCAAAATATCACTTCATTATTATGAGAATAAACGGAGTCAATCATTCAAAAAGTAC
>JAAAKL020010737.1:0-14146 GCA_010016065.2 Carybdea cf. marsupialis auct. non (Linnaeus, 1758) | reverse complement strand
GGGCTTGTTCTACGGAGTTGGAAATCAGGGCAAGATCATCTGCAAAGTCTTCATTAGTGATAAACTTTGATGGTTGTCTGGAGCTTTCTTGTTCTCTATCATGAAGCCCATTGATGAGTCTGTTGCAGCTTTGCAGAGTGCATAATCTAGTGCAACATTGAAAAGGAAGGGAGCAAGAGTGTCTCCCTGCAGGACACCAGCAACTACTTTGAAAAAGTTTGTTTCTCTGTCAGGTGTAATCACTTTTGCAACAGTATCTTTGTAGAGAATGTTTATTGCATCTACTATCTTCTTTGACACTCCGTAGGCAGACAGGATTTCTATTAGCTTTCCTGTGAATGGAGTCAAAAGCCTTCCTGAAATCAACAAAAGTGATGACTGCTTGCAGTTGTTTTGCTCTTACGCCCTCTATTAATCTTCTAAGAGTCAGAATTTGTGATAAGGTTGACCTTCCAGAATGAAACCTATTGTGGTTTATGCCCAGGAGTGGATCCAGGTGTGATCTTATTCTGTTCAGAAGCAACTTGTTGCAGATCTTCCCAGCTATGATTGTTAAGGAAATTCCTTGATAGTTTCATGTGTCTCCAAGGTACACCTTGTTTTGGTAATGGGACTACTCTACTCTTTACACAGACTTCTGCTCTGTCACCATTTAAAGTTTGGTTGCAGACTTCAAGAAGCTGAGTATTGAGAGCACCTGTTTTCCAGACTTCAATAGGGATAGTGTCTAGGCCAGATGCCTTGTTGTTTTGGAGGCCTTTGCTACATGTTTTTAGCTCTTCCATGATGAAATTGTAAGTGTTGATGGATAGCATGTGTTTGATCACAGTTATTGTTGCTTTACGTATGATCTCAGGTGGTTGCCATAGCAATTTCAGTAAGTGATCTTTTCACTTCTTGATTCGATCATCTGGACTCTTTGGTTTCATTCTCCCCTTGCTTGTCCCTTTCCTACCCGTGAAGCTCGTGATGCATAGTGCAATGTATAAATCTGCACAGTGCAATTCATTCACCAAAAATGGCTATAGGCATAACGTTTCAATACCTTTGGATTAGACATGCATCTTACTCAGAATTCACATGCTTCTTGGCAAACATGTAGCATTAAACAGACATGATATATTGAGGAAAAGTGCTCCCTATTATCACTGAGTGGCCCAAGGATTGACAAATGGTGAATGGATCCCAATACTTTAAGCACCAATAAATACATCATACGTCTCTCCAAAAAGGCAACTAATTAGCTAATTAAGATCACTATGCATAGCTCCTAAAAATTGATATGACTTGAATCTTCACCCCACTAGTATGCAAACATTAGTATGACTTGAATATTCACTCCATTAGTATGCAAACTACCCTAATACTACTGATGTGAAAGCTTCATGTGACTGTGCAAATACTATTTTCATTTTTAAATTACATGCCACTTCAGTGAAAAAAGTTACACAGAATGTTCACACATGCTTAAATTGAATGGAAATCAGAGATGTGAGACTAACAGGCCTACAACTACGAAACATGTGTAAAAAAGCTTTATTTTCTATGCATACATACCCTAGAAGTAAAAATTAGATTACTCTCTTCTGAACAAATATAAACGACATGAATCTCATGAGATTTTTAAATAGTATATTATATTAAGTATATTATCCTATGGCCTAGATAATATACTTAAAGCCAGTTAAAATGCCCAATATAATTCATATTATAGTAACACATATTTACAACACCACATTATCACAGATGTTTATAGGTTGAGCATTGGTGTTTCAAATAGATACATCAGTATTTGTCCTCAGTGCAATATTTAATGCCATAAACAATCCAATGCGTCCTTGTTAAGATGGATTATAGTCGAAAATTATGCTAGTCTGAGTCCTCACTATAGTTATGGCAATCCTCAGAATAGGTAACTTACTCTTCAGTGCCTCCAGGAGGAGGGCAGGGCTGACCATGAGATACCAAAAAATCACCTTGGCATATCATAAAAGCACAGCATGATGATAATCACCGCAACACCTGTCAACAATCTAGGAACCCAACTTCATTTACCTATCCGATGTGAATAAATAATGGTTATAAGGTCTGGACAAGTTAAGCTGGAAAGTTAAATATCACCGGTCTACAGCTAAAGGATGTCTGGTGAAAATTTGCAGCGTCGTAAGTTGCATTTCAACACATGTCAACCCTACGCAAAAACTGGAAGTTAGTTCATGTGATTGCCTATCGGAAAATAAAAGGACTAAGAAATCGACCAACGTCACACAGGCGTAGGCTTCAGTTACAGTGTGCTCAGGTTCGCAGAGCTTTTACTCTTGGCGAAAAGTCGTAAACAACTAGATATGTTCGCTGAACCAGTGGTAAACAATTGTTGACTCGAGCCTCACGTTAATGCAGTAATTTTACTTGCTATTTTCGACTTATTCATTTTCTGATAACTTAATGCGGAAACAGTCCCAGCCGCCGTTCTTCAAAGCCAGGATGCCTAAACTTTAAGACGTTTCTGTTCTCTCATACTGGCAATGCTAGCATATCGATATTGTTTTCAAGGGATTAAATCCTTCCCTACTTCATTCACATTTGGTGAGGAAAATTGTTGGATTCTATCGTTAAGAACAAACGCCGTCGCTTCATTCTGTTCTGCTTATCTAGAACACTTCCTCACACTACGAAACGCACAAACATAGGGCAAATCTGTCTGGAGATCAAAAGCTACCTTGCACGTCAATTCATCAATCACACTAATTGGATGTTTGAATTCGAATGACACGAGTCAGAAGTTAACCTATCAATTCACTTTGACAAAGCATCACTTTGTCAAATACTAACCTGATCTTGGGTACACCACATAGAATAGATTTGTTCCCCAGCCCTCAGGCGGCGGATGTAATATACTTTCTGTTATTCTGACTCCTCTCCAACTTTGAGTTTCCACGTTCTTGTATCTTAAACCAGTAGCTCCTGGAAACTGTCCCTGGATTGTTGAAAGCATCATTGTCCCGTCCTCTTCACTAGGAAGTTCCATGACTTCAGAGGATGCTTCGTCCTCTGCTACTCTAATATATGCAAACCCAGTATGATTCTCCATCTTTGTAGAGAAAGAAATAGTTTTCGCTAGTAGCTTATTCGACTTTCTATTGAGGTGTAACTGAGTAAATAAGTGACTGTCAACGATACTCAGGTGGCTCTGAATCTTCGGCTTTACAAAGAGCCTGGGAACGATTCATCTCACACAAACCAGGGAGCTGGAAGAAATACAAGATCACCATGCGCCTGGCAGCATCGAAATGAAACATGAAACTACGATTTGGGGTTATAGAAATCCTTCTGCGTGGCTATCTGAAGCCATATTTAAAGGCAGTTTACAAAATTTTGGATCAGACATGACATAGTTCAATCTCCAATTTTCTCTTAATAAAGTTTTCTTTGCCGTAACGAAATCAAATGCTATGGATTGTCAGTCACTTCGTCACGGGCAGTCAGTTTGTTTTGCTTATTCCACGAGACTCCAAACATCAAAAGATCAAACCGGTTTCAGGGCAACATTTTCGTTTAATATAGTATGATGATACTATTGTCCTCTTTCTATTAGACTCACAACATACCCCAGTAAAGCAGTGGTCGTCTTACACAAAACAACCCTCTCTCGAAAATTCATGTTAATTCAGACAGCAGTGTAGATGTGAGAACGAATTGCACCCTGAGACTGAGAGAAAATTGTTTCAAAATAGTCTAAAGTGCGCGTCAGACATTTATTTTTGATTACCAACAAAGTGATAAATATGCTATAATAATGATCAACTCTTTTCTTGACGTGCTCTTCTTTGTTTGAATATTGACAGCTCGTTTCATATAACACAGGGTTTTATAAAACAGCTCTCCGTTTGATGCTTTCACGAGGTTGGGTTGTGCTTTTCTTGCACCGGTCATCATGGACAGCGTCATACATAATCTCTCTATATCAAGGAACAAAAGTGACAATCAGGATTGTCAGAAAAAAGAAATAAGCAGCTTCAACATTTATGGCAATGTAAATCCAACATTTATTACAATGTCTAAAAATGACTTGTGATAGACTGAACTCTTTCAGGATTAACAGACAGCAGTGCTATTTATGAACTGCTGTGATCAATGCCCTGGGCTGTCATTTTAGCTCTTTATTCGGGATATGGACAGTGAACCGAGTAGCACAACTGCTGGATACCTGTTCTGAAAGTCAACTTCTGTCTTGCTTTTCATTTCACACTTCAGATCACCAATCTATCTCCGTTTCGTCTTTTAGGCTTTTATGGAAAGATAAAGTAAGCAACGGGGAGGTGTTTATGAAAGCGGGAACAAACAGGAAACTTATTTATGACCTGAGGATGAGACAGATGAGTTTTCTGGGACTTGTGATTAGGAGAGGAGAACTGGGGAATCAGGCAATAACTGAAAAGATAGAAGGAAGGAGAAGCAGAGGACAGAGAAGGGTACCTTGGATGAAAAGTCTCAAAGAATGGTTGAAGGAAATAGGCGTGAAAGATCAGGAGACAGCGATACTGGAGAAGTCTCTAAGCAGGGAATTGTGGCAGGATATGATCGCCCAAATCAACAGGTGTGACACTTAGAGAACCAGATAGGTATCATCACTTAATTTGGATTCGGGTAATTTAGATGGTTGTACAATCTCGATATTTGCCAAACGTACGCTTAGCCATAGTTTTATTGTTCTAGCGAGACCCTACTTCCAGCAAAAAGCACAGCAATGCATAGCGTAAATGGAGCGGGCAGACACCATTCTATTGATTTACGCTATGTCAATAAACACACTTACGAGAATTGCCCTTTATTCTGCGCGATTAGTCACGATGTTATTGGTCTATACATGTAGACTCTGCTTCAGCTGTAAAATGTTGCCTTTCAACTCAGATTTTATAACAATAGCATCTTTCGTCCTCGTTCTCATGTAAACCCTTTATGTAAGCACATATTTTATAACAATAGAATCTTTCGTCCTCGTTCTCATGTTTGTAATCCACATGTTATAAAATCTGTGATGAAAGCCTCAGTGGGTGAATCCAACCGACCACACAACTTAAAGAAAGCTAAATTTGATAAGAAATTGACAAAATTTTGTGAACGTTTCCTTAATATCATCTGTAAGCAATTGGATGTAAACTTTTTTCAGCATTTTCTCCATTTTCGTATGATGTCAACACATTTTAGACGTGGTTGTAAAGAAAGGACTGGTGCCATCATAATCAAACGCATAATACAAACCCTTCAAAAAATTCAATTGGGCAATGGGTTTTATGAACAGCATATTGTCTGAGCTAGTTTGTTTTCAACTCCTCCATTCTCCCTTCTCACTGATCCTTCCGGCAGTTACGTGGCTTAGATAAAAACCCAGTCCTTGTAAGTCAATCAGTCTAATAAGTAAGTAATGGCGGCTGTTGCAGACTGGACAATGTATGCAGAAAGAAAAGACTACATCCATTTGCTAAAACCGACAATGATATATCGGCAGTGTTCCTAGTTATCTAAAAGCAAGTTCTTAACCTAGACTAAAGTATCGTCTCTTCCAAGCATGTAGTTCTCCAATCTTCACAACGTTTAAAGGGTAGGGCTTTCGGTCATAACAAACTTTTGGCTTTCGAGAACAATTACAGATAGAAAAGAGAGAAGGACTATATTATACGAAAATCCTACTATCATCCAAATCTATCCGGAAATTACGATATGCTCATCGATTCGTAGGAACAACCCGATGTTGTGCTATCCCTTCTTACTTCCAAATATCTTAGTTACAGCTTCAGAAACAGGCCCGTAGCCAGCCATGAAAGTTGGGGAGGGGGCTAGCCGCATATTTGAGGGGGCTTATTTATAATCATAATTAAAGCCAAGAAAAGTGGTTTTAAGCCATATCAGAATGGCTGATTTGGGGTGACTTTGTTAAGTTTCTAACAAAACCACCAGAATGTTACTATTAAGTATGTTTTAACAAAAAGCAGAGTAGCTAAGCAAATCTAAATCATGCTCAAGGTTATTCAGCTGAATAATAACGAGTGATAAATCCTTTCAAAATGTAGCTCGTCTTATTAAACCCTGCTCCTTCTTCTCTGTGATCTTTAACAGTAGCACCAAGGGACACGCACACCATAGGCCAAAAAAATTTTCTTCTACAACTGAAATTCAACATAAAGCTAGGTAGGTCCCACTGCTTACTACGAGTTATAATAATAGATTGTCATGCAGACGTTAAAGCCTTATACAGCTCTTCAATATTTTGCCCAAACAAGCCTGAAATATAGAACAGTTCGCATATTACCAAAAGTATTTGCATCTGCCTTCAGTTTCGGTCAATCTCACATTAAAGATCACGAGTTATCTGCCAGTCCCGAACTGGTCAACGCTATAATGATAAGGATTTCTTGGGTCCTTTCGCTGAAATATCAATATTATTATGCTCGAGATTAGCTTCATTTGCAGAAATTGCTTTCCTTTGATACCTTCATTGGTAGAATTTTAAGCAGTATAACGGTCAGAAGAGTCGAAAACACTAGGAAAAAAGCAGGACGCCCACCTTCAACAGAATAGAATTCTGTACGGACCTTAAGTTTTGTTAATTTTGTTGCTACTCTATTCACCGGTAGAGAAACCTGTGCGCCACCGTGTTAATAAGGCTGATATGGTATCTTCACACTGACAAGCGCCGACTTCTCTTCCTGAATTCGTGAAAGAATTCTGCCCGAGTGATTCATGCAGTCTGTTTGCTTTCAAATGCAAGGAATGCAAGATCACATTTTCAACTGTGACTCATGCATCTCCTATATGGTGTAAGTAGACGTGTCACAACAGAGACGGTGGCCTCTAATGTCGCAGATGGTGCACCAATCGTCAACGCTGCACAAAGTAATGCATGGACATTAGGAAAAGGCGTTTGAAACGCCTTTCCTCGCAACCATTCGATGAATCTGTCAATATAGAGTATAGTGTTCCTACTGTCCCGAAAAACAAGGTGTTTTTCAGTAAATCCCTCAGTATCTCGATCTCATGGCATAGGAGTGACCGGTCAAAATTTGTCTTAGTGTTACGAACCAGGTTGCAGAGTGCATCCAACTCGCCGATATCGAGGAAATTTCCTGAAGATGGTTACAATGCACTGATGGACTTACCTAGCTTAGTGTTGCACTCTGAAATCTCCGCTCGAACTCGCTGTTTATCGAATCGAGATTTCGAAGTAAACAGAGTTGAGTGGCTGCTCTTCACGTCCGATTTGTGCTGTCGTAATAAACGAATCCATATTCTTGGAAGCAATTCGAACGCGCTTTGAATTCGGTGGCGTAACAAGCTCTGCGTTATCTTTGTCTGTAAGTTTCTCCTCGCATTTTCTGATAAACTCGAGGAGTTTTCGGTCCGTTCTGAACGTGCTGATAGCTTGTATGGACTCATTCACAAGCTGATATGCAGTCACAATTGAGCATTTTCTTGACTGCAAAATTTTGTCCGCTGACTTGCAACAAGAACTTCATGCATAATATGTTCTACGAAAAAAAATCTCGTTTGAGTTATGGCCTTCTTCAGGCCCACTGCTATAAGTGACAGATCTTGGAATCGACTCTTAACGAAAAAATCTAATGTTTCATTGATGTCCTTGTAGTTCTCAACAATAGCTTTTACTGTCGCGAAACGGCCACTCAATCTGTGGTCCAACAAGCAGACTGGCGCCCTGGCACCAGACATGTCATGCGTGACACGGACCTTACGTTTTGAAAAAAAGTCGCTTAATAGATGGAAAAATTCTCTCACCACATCCACTTCTCACAGAGATGAATTACAACAAGATGGAGCTGGTGGTTGAAGCAATGTATATAGGGTACGCCTCTTTCAAATGCATTGGCAATCCTTTTTTGCACCCCAAAGTATCTCACTGACATAATGGAGGCTCCATCATAGCACTGTGATAACAACCATCTCAAGTCCAAATCCTGCAATGCCTCTACACTCTTTTCAGAAATGTATTGGACATCAAACTTTTGCAATTCATAGAGCCCAAGAAGTTTTTCGGTGGGTGTTCCTTTATCATTTTCAAAACTTACAAGAACAGAGAGAAGCTCAATTCCAGTGATGTCTCTGATTTCATCACACTTGATCCTAAATAGTCCTTTGTCTGAAACTTTTATCTCATGTAGGTTCTTCGCCTTTACTATTTGGACCAGCATGCTAATAATTTCGTTCTGAAATTGAGGTTATGCGTAATTTGCATTTTCTGGTATAGCTTTGCTTATCTCCGCAAATTATTCGTCTATACCCTAAGTGTACTCCAACATATGCAAAAACGTTATCTCTATCGTTTCCTGTAAGATACGTGTGACATGGAAGGCAGAAACAAGCATCTTTTTGAAACAAAAACTCTAGCCAAGGACGATTTGAGTACCATTTACTTTGAAATGAGCGAGTTTGCATCCCATACACAGTTTTTGGTGGTTTGGCTAATTGGGGCTGAGTAGGTGCTTGCTGTCCAAGATCCGATGGAAAATCCCATTCATCGCTCAAATGTTCTGCATTAACACATTGTTCTGTTTCAGTTATATGCGTTGATGATGATGTTGCTGGTTTATTTGAAGATCTTGACTCTCTCACAACGAAGGCATCCATTTCCAAGCAACTGCTATAGCAGATTTGAGTGGGTGGTACAGCCGCTCGTGTATCACTCAAATCATGTGACTCGGAGTCACTTTCTCTATCTTTTTGAGTAACCAGGGTATCTAAATCGACGGGAGTGGCTTGAAAATGCCTCGAAAGTGATAAGAGGGGTGGAACTGAAATAACTGTGGGTATGATAATAATTTTTATGTTCTGAATCAACACTCGGTTTTCGACTTTACCCTTTTGATATTAAATGTCGAACGAAGTGTTTGTTTACATGATTTTATAGTACAAAATTGTAAATTACCCCATACCTTGACTGGATTATTTCGGGACTCCCCAGGATAGGGGGGAGGGGACTAGAAGCCCGCGGTTATATTAATGCAAACAACTCCTTAAATACTTACCATTAGATATGAAAAATCGATAGGAGTGTTAGTTGTTTTGGATAAACACGTTTATTTATAATATTGGAAATGATGGAAAATGGAAATGACTTACAACAGAGGTTATGAAACATAATGTGTTTCATAATCCCTGCTTACAAATGTGTGATAAAATCAAAGGCCTTCAAAAGGATTGGCCTAGTCCTTCATGACATATCAGGAAAAATGTTGAGCATAGGCAGGAACGGATGGAGGATCTAGGAGGAAGAAGATGAAGTGTACGATAAAGAGTAGGAGGAGGAGCAAGAGGAAGAGGGCAATGAAGAGCAAAAGGAGGAAGAGGGGGATTACCACGAAGACTGGAAGAAGGAGGGGACGGAGGAGGATCCATATTTAGTCTGCGCTCTTTCACAAAAAGAATCTGGGTAACAGAACAATCGACTAAATACGTAAAACCTCACTGTTGTGCACGCCTCAATAAATGGAATCTTACCAGCCTTTTGTTGTGGATTTCAATAGAATCTCACGCAGCAGAGGATTGAAGGTGTCTGTAGTTAAGCTTCTAGATCATGACAACCAAGAAAATCAAGACGTGAGAGCAAGCGTGTTGCAATACGTAAAGAGATCAGTCCGCGTCTGCTGTGATACAACAATCCTCACAGCCTTCCTACTCATCTGATAGCTGTACTCATTGTTAATTGTCACGTTTATTGATTTGATCACAGGAAATCCAATTGATTGTTGAGACTGGTCCGTATTACGTGCATTCAATCATGTCAACCAGGCAAGTATGTTTATCTCACTTGAGAGGTTCGGAACAGTTTGGACCTCGCCTCAGCAGCAAAAATGGACGCGCAATGTCACGTCTGGTTACGAGCTGAAAGTAAAGAGAATGAGCAAAGGGCTGCTTTGACACCAGAATCATGTAAAGTGCTATTGAGTACAGAACCGAAATGTAGGGTAACAGTGGAAAAATCAAGTCAAAGGATTTTCGAAGATGAAAAATACGAAGCAGTTGGGTGTGAAATGGTCGAGCCTGGCAGTTGGGTATGTTGTTTTCTATTTTGCTGGATTTATAACCAAACATAGTGGTATTGGAACCTATCCTGTAGGTTTAACTGTACATGGCATGCAGACAAAGATGATAGAATAGTAAAGAAACAGTGCTATTAATGAGTGACAAGTTTTATTTTCTTGATGTCAGTGATATGATCGTAATTATCATGTTGCCTTTAGTTTTTGCTGTTTTTCTAAGTTTCCGTTGGTGGTATCGACATATCGAATCTGACTAAGAATCGTAAGTTACTTTTGTTGTCAAGTTGCATTCACAGCTGGATATCTATAAGCAAAAAGTTTTCTGTTCAACTCTGCATTATGTTCAAAGGTTTGTTTAATCTGGGTCATGTGTCTTTGGTAAGGATATTCCCAAATCATAGGCCTGAAGAATTTGTTTTTATTTATGCAGATTAGGTTCAGAGTGATTGATTGAAAGGAAAGGAAATAAAAAGGTCAAGAACTATGGAATAAGATATTAGAGAAAAATCCATCCTTTGTATGATATAAGGGGACCTCGTGAGGAGGATTCCCTTAGTTGCTTTGGGAGGGGGCATATGAGAAACATGAAAAAAGTAGGTACGTAGGTAGGGGTAACATCAAAGTGAACAACTGGTGCTTTGATGGTGTCATTATTTTGTTTCAAAGTGAAGGGGGGGGGGGGATGGAAGAGTTAAAACTGCCAAAATGGAGCTTGAATTTTTTTGCTTGGTATTATTATTAAGCAAAAAGAGAAGTTGCCAAGGCAAGGAGCAATGCTAATGAAGAACTGTATGGTAGGAGAGAAGGATTTGGTCAGAATAGCCAGACAGAGGAATATAGCCGGGAAAGATATTCAGCCTGTACGTGTTGCAAAAGGTGCAAATGGTAATATGCTAACTGGTGGAGCTGGGGTGCTTAGTAGATGGAAATATCACTTTGAATACTGGATAGAGGGGACATAGCAGCAGAATTAGAGGAGCAAGTAAAAAGGGTAAGTGAAGATGAAGTGAGACAGACACTGAAGATAATGAAAAATTGTTGGACAGGATGACATACTGGTAGAGGCATGGGGAAGTTTGAGGGATATAATTGAGATTCTTGATGAGATTGTTTAAATGAACCTTAAGATAAGAAAGAATGCCTGTGAGTGGAGGGGAAGTATTCATGTGCCCATCTACAAGAACAAGGGAGATACACAAAGCAGTGCAAATTGCAGAGGGATAAAATTGATGAGTCGTGAAGAACTGGGAGAGGGTGGTGGAAGCAAGGTTGAGGGGGATAGTGGACATTTGCAAACAACAGCATGGATTCATGCTAAGAAGGAGTACAACAGATGCAGTATTTGTATGAAGAATAGGGATGGAGGGAACTAGAGAAGGACAGAAAGAGCTGCATTGTTTATCTATAGACTTGGAGAAAATGTATGACTGGGAGCCCCCCTCCAAGACCCCCCTCCAATACTTAGGGTCAAAGTATTTTTTCTCAATACCATGGTTTTTTGTATACTACCTTCCCACGAGTATTATAATACCAGCAACAAAAATGTTGTGCACAGAAAACACAACAAGGATAACCTAAGTTTAAGTTCAAATTTGGGTCTTCTGCAACCTATCATCAGGAAACCACCACTGCTCATTATCGTACACAATATTTTGCTGCCATTGACAAAGTTCTTTCCACCATAAAGGACTGTTTTAATCAGACTTACTACCAGGTTTACTGAAACCTGGAGAAAGTACTTTGAAACAGAGCAGTGGGTGAGGATTGTGATACTGCTATAATTTTGTCAAGAAGGTAATACGAGAATGAGTTTGACTTCTCTCAGCTACAACTTCAGGTACAGAGTTTTTCATACTTGTTTAAAGATAATTCTTCAGATATTAGTCTGATGGTTGTGCATTTACAGAAGCTCAGTGAAGGTCATGGTTTACTTTTAGATCTATTCATTAAGTTTAGGACAATACTGCCTCATAATGCCAGCAAACAATGGTGCAAGTAAATGCACTTTTAGCAGAATGAGAGCTATAAGGAGATACTTGTGCAAGATGATAAGCCAGAACAGGCTTAACCAAGGTACATCTATCAATGTGCATTCAGAAAAGTTTGATAACATCAACCTGAAATCAGTTTTGAACGAATTTATTGACAGTTTTGACAGCAGAAAAAGCATTCTTATGAAATTGTAAAGCCATCATTGTTAATAAAAACATCGGCAAAATATTATCCTTTTCTTTATTTTTCCTTTCATCTTTTGTCTGAGAAAGTTCACCATTGGACAACTAGACCTGGACAGTGTCTGGTGGTAGATTATTAAATTATCAATTTCTTCATGTCCATAATCTATTCGATTATTAAAAACTGATTTGAAAATTTACTCAAAGAGATTCATACAGAACTCTTTCAAATTACATTTTCAACCCAAAATATATTCCACAGGCTAGGTACAAAGTGATTGATTCAGTTACATAATATGTTTTATGCAAAATGATGGTTAGGGGACTCTTAGCAGAAATTGTAATGCTGTGGGATCAAAAATGTGTTTTTATTTATGTCAGAATGTGTGTCAAAAGCTGTTTCTGAGAAGCAGATTTTCAGCACTTTCTTTGCCACCCAACTATAATGCGAGATGTTTTCCCACTTCATCAATTTCAAAATGTAGCCCCCTCAATATTTCTGTCACAATTATAGTCCTGGGAAGTCAGAAGTAAATGAAGAGTATGTGAGGGTATTGCAAGATATATATGAGAACAGCCAGACAGCAGTGTGATGTACAGGAGGAATACCTGTATGGTTCTAGGTAAAGGTTGGATTGCTCCAAGGACTGGCTCTTAGCCCTTATTTGTTTGTAATGCAAATGGAATGGCTGACTGAGAAGGTCAGGCAAGAATCTCCGAGGAACATAATATTTGTAGATGATATAGTGATATGTGGAGACATCAAAGAGGAAGTAGAAGAAAATCTTGAAAGATGGAAATTTGCTCTGGAGAGGAGGAAAATAAACGGAAATAAGGCAGAAGTAAGTATATATTTGTAGATGAGAGGGGAGCTGGGAATGTACTGTGTATGCAAGAAAGAGAAATAACAAAGGTTGAGGAATTTAAGTACCTAGGGTCAACAACACAATGTAATGGTAAATGTGATAGAGAAGTGAAGTAGAGGATCTAGGCTGGGTAGGATTGATGGAGAAGAGTATCAGGTGTCGGACTTTACATTAGCCATACCAGGATGCTTCTGTAGATGAGCTGATTATCTAATTCAAACATAGCTGGGCAATACACCAGTACATGAAAGACAACCCAACTAGGTAGGGCATAAAATGCTTGGTGCTGGCAGATTGCAGTGCCTATACCTGTGACTTTGATGCCAGCAGGAGTGTTAAGGAAGCTACAAGTGCTGATGACCTTATCCATGATGGAGTTAAGACATTTTACCATGCCCTCTCCAACCAAGGATACCATTGTCTACAATTGTAAAGCCTTCCATGATTTTTCGAAAGAAATATAGTTGTCACTGTATTGCAGTGTACATTATTGTAATGGGCCTACCTGCTTTATACCCAGAAATAGAACTGGTTTTCTTTGTTCTACATCTAGAATTATTGATGTCAACAATATTCTCCATTTTAGCAGTCTAGTTTATTTCTACAATTGCAACTTGTGAGATCATGAAACAGGAGGCCCTAATATAGAAAGAGTAGCTGTGGTAGATTGAGTTATAACATTGATTGTTACATGTCAGGACATACTTATAAGTGCATTTTTATTGATGGTAGATATTTGTCACGTTTGAGTCGTAGTCTTTTTCGGTCAAAGGTGTGGTCATTTTTCCAGCAGTGTTCCGTGATCTCATGGCTCATTACTTCTCCTTTGTCGACTGCTGGAACACTGCTGGAATAATGACCATGCCTTTGACTGGGGAAAAAGCGAGATACTGGACAGAGAAATCAGTACAACAACCAGAAAGATTAAAGAAACAATCCACTCCCTACTACGCAAAACCACATCAATAACATATCCTACAAGCTACCACACATATGGCTACTAGCACTACCGGGGAAAACACAAGAAGCACGAAATCAACATGTCGCTAACTCC
>JAAAKL020010736.1:0-14146 GCA_010016065.2 Carybdea cf. marsupialis auct. non (Linnaeus, 1758) | reverse complement strand
CCAGATCATGAAGATGTCATCAATATACCTTAACCATGTGGTGGGCTGTGCTTCAAATCCTTTTAGAGCGCGTTCCTATAAGTCTCCCAGGAAAATGATGGCATAGGGGTGTGCAAATCTAGTACCAATTGCTGTATTTACACTTGTATTTATATATGCCCATAGGCAACTGTGGGCGATATAAACATCCATATTTTTACACGCTCATAGGTAACTGTGGGTGATATAAACACCTATATTTATAAATGCCTGTAGGTAATTGTGTGTGATATAACCACCTATATCTCTATATGCCCGTAGGTAACTGTGGGTGATATAATCACCTATATTTATGTACGCCCATAGGTAATATCGGGCGATATGAACACCTATGTTTATAAATGCCCATAGGTAACTGTGGGTAATATAGACACCTATGTTTATAAATGCCCATAGGTAACTGTGGTTGATATTAGCACATATATTCATATATACTCATAGGTAGCTGTGGGTGATGCAAACAGCTATATTTATATATACCTATAGGCAACAGTGGGTGATATTAACACCTATATTTATAAATTCCCGTAGATAACTGTGTGATATAAACTTCAAGGGTAGCCTACTTGATGTTTACAAAGAGCTTTCGATACACATACAAATACACAC
This sequence comes from Carybdea cf. marsupialis auct. non (Linnaeus, 1758), assembly GCA_010016065.2. Classification (NCBI taxonomy): domain Eukaryota; kingdom Metazoa; phylum Cnidaria; class Cubozoa; order Carybdeida; family Carybdeidae; genus Carybdea; species Carybdea cf. marsupialis auct. non (Linnaeus, 1758). Next base: position 13,498 of record JAAAKL020010736.1, on the reverse strand, counting down.
ACGTATACACATATGTATATAGATATGTATATATAGTTATATAAAAACGGTTAAGATTTAAATTTTCCTTGCCATATTTCTTTATCAGGCAAAGGTGGTTGCTTAACGCATCTTCACTGCACGTTGAGCACACTGGCGAGGTACTACATGAATCTCTTATACTACCTTGGTGCAAGCATTCTTACTCTTTAGCCCAGATTCTGTTTAAGTACTTCGTCCTTTACTTATTTCAAGTTGCTATTAGTACATAGAAACAACACTTAATTTGGGTAAGGTTTCGTAACCTTGTTCTTTGTTCCTAACATTGCATACCCAGATACCTAGCCGTACAGGGGCGGCGAGTAGGCAGCTCCCTTGAAGAGTTGAGAATACTAACTAAACCTCCTCGATTAATCTCAAGATTTACATACCATTTTGGTCTGCCTTTAAAAAGTCTACTCATGATTATACCTCCGCCCCTATATACAAATACCTAGCTACGTCACTATGCACATACATAACCAGTCACACAAATGGTAAATGTTAAGCCTTCCCTATTAAATTCTTGCATTAATATCAACAGAAAAAACGAAGACGCTTAAGGAAGAAAAGAGAATTAGAAGAAAATCACTTTTAATTTTCTTGCCAAATACGTCTAACGACGACGATCAGATGAGGCCAAGATGTAAACAAGCAAAGAATTAAGTCATGTTATTCATTTGGAAATCATCTTGACATTTGACTTTTCACCAACCGTGCTTGTTAACATACAGTACTTATGTAGAATAGTCATATCTGTCATAATTTGTGTTGTGTTTCTCCAATTTTAAGTTCAACAATATGCTCGATCTAAGAAATTTGTGAAATCCAATATTAAAATGCTTGAGAGGATTTTCCGCGATAAAAGCGTTCTCTTAGATTTTTAACATATAATCCATTTATAACATCTTCATGGGAGGTATCGCCATCTTTAAAAAGCTTAACTTTAAGCTGGAAATACTTTTCCTGAGTCATAACAGACTAAAAGACAGTAATAGTAGGGGACAGGAAACGGAAATTAACATGGAACATGTAATCAAGAATATCGCTAGTACCAAATACATAATTCCTCTGTTTATTTTCCTCCTTATAATTTCCCATTTGGTACTTTTCCTTCGATAGTGTAAAAGAATAGTTCGAAGCGGGGACCACAATGTTAAGGGATAAGATACGAAAACTATGCGAGGACTCAACGTAATGCAGTTGAGTGTTCCATCTGACATGATGATTCCCAAAAGGAGCGGTCCGTAACATAGGATCCTTGGACTACATGGAAGTCCGTATATGGCCTTTCGGAATCCTACATTATAAAGGGCTAACAAACCAATTATAAGTTGCGAGACTATTTGATGGTTCCTTAGTGTCTTTGGAGGTAAAGGATTTCATTTTGTGAGATTACGTATTCAACCATTACTGGCGAAGGCCTATGCAAGTGAATATTTTTATATAGTTGCATATGTTCCATAATACAGTTTCAGAGTTCGTGACAGAAAAATGTTGGGTATCACAAACATATTAATCAACCCATTCCTTCCCAAGTATAAATCATAGGTTTTGGGTCATTAACTATAATATTAAGTTGGAAAATTCATATTTACAAAGGTTGCATTGTCGTAGAGAGAGAAAGGTAAGATTAACTCCCATCTTAACTCATTCCAATTGATATCACTTTTTATAAATTGTAAGCAACGCATCGAACACTCATGACACAAAAGGAAATGACTGCTGACAAATAGTAATGATTAACTTAAAGGAGCGAAACCGTTTTTACGAAAACGAGGTTAGATATGAGGTAACAATTACAAAAATAGCCTGAAATGAGGAATTCCTACTTCATAACGGAACACCTCGAATAATAATGGAGTTTTACATGTTAACGTTGGCGTTTTATGCTAAATTTTCATAAATGAAGACCTTATTTTAAAGTGAAAATTGCTGACAAACAGATAGAAATTTTCAATAAATTAAGACGAACTTTGCAGGAGCGGGAACCGCTCCTATCCATGTCAAAGGTTTGAAAACGTGAAAATAAGACTAAATCAGCCAAAAAATATGCTAATACAGGGACAGTTTTGGACTGGTGTCTTCCTCATAATATTGTACACATCTGAGAAAATGTTTCGTATATTGTTTAATTTCTAAGATGGCCTAATGCTGTAAATTCTAAAAGGATTAGTCATTTGATTATTGATGAGCTGCTGTTAATTTATTCGCAGTTGCATAACAAAAAAAGTATCCATGTTCAATTGCAAGTTATTTAGAGTACAATATTAAAACATCAAACGTCGTAATCTGTTAGCCATATCTTTCACATTGTCTAAATCCTAGTGAGGTCGCTTCTTGAAATAATCACAGCGCCTACGTCATTATTACAAGCTATTACAATATAAGGACTTAAGGTTTTAATTTAACAGTGAAACCACAAATTGGGCTGTGGAGAACATGGGTATAAACAGAGATCGTATATTGCAATGAAGACCTGTTAAAGATTACTTCCTTGCATATATCATATTCCTACATGATCTTCGTTACCTTATATCCTTCCGTGCAATTCATTTCCTTATATCCCCACAGGCATTTTAATTCCACTACTTCTCTGTATGCATTCCTTCAGGTCGTCGCATGCACTATATTTCCTGACTACCTTTCATACATTTGATTCCCTTACATACCCACATGCAGTTCATCCCCTTTCTTAGATGGAAAACCACCTTTATCAAGTTGTCTCTTCATATGAACAAACCAATTTCTAAACCAACAGTCCAAACCCTTCTTTTCCTCAGTACCGTGTTTGGAGCATGGGGGGAAATTGGAAAAAAGGGACGTCTCAATATAAAATTATACACAAAAATGCTACAATTGGTAAACGATGTTACATTAACCAGAATCTGTAATACAGAGGAAAAGCTGTTTACTCTTTTCCTTTCATTTTGATCATACATTAATCCAGTGGTTCACATTTAAAAGGAAGGGAGTGGAAATGTTATTTTCTAAACAAGACATCGATATAAGAAAAATTAATACCGGCTTACCAAATACAAGCCATAACAGAGTTACCATGCAGAGTAATTATTAGTTTGATTTGCGGAAACGTAAATTTGAGATGTCCCCCGTTGTGATATCTAGTCCCAGTGACAGATATTTGAATTTATGGGGTTTTACTCCCTCGGAACTGTACGTGGCCAACAGGGAGCAGCTGAGACGATTGAGAACTTAAAACATTGATAGGAACTTGATAGGAAGGATACTTATGAAGCCTCATAAAACCAGAGAGAACAACCTTTTAACATATTTTTATTTAGAAAACGTAAGTGATATATGCACGTACATATAACATTTTAGTTTCTCAAACTGCTAGTTTTAACTTCACAACAAAGACTTAACTAAGAGCACAGAAATCATACTATCCCAAATTCATTATAAGGATTTCTTGCAAAGTGAAACATGTAAGAAAACGTTTTGTTTTAGTTATGAACAGCATTAAGTAATGAATGGAACATAGGGGATCTTGTGAGTATTGGCAATAATTCAGCTGTAAATTCAAAGCAGGTTTTTACCTTCTGTGATCACATACTAAAAGGGTGTCTCACTATCCCTCCGTATAATGGGAAGATTTCTCTGTAGTCGAGAAGAGAGCGTTTGAAAATATCAAGTTTGAAGAGGTTCCAGAGAAAATTGAAAATGTCCCCGCCGGGATTCAAAACGTGAGGTGACATCTTCACCTTTCTCTAGAATCTTATCAAACTTGATGTTTTTCGGATCCTCTCTTTTCGACTACACGTTGCAACTTTCAATGTGCTATGGACAGGATGATGGGCCGAATGGCAGGCCTTCCATATTCCTGTCACATCGCGCAGAGAGTATGGTCTCCAAATTTGCGTATAACTGGATGTCGATTTCCACTGGTTGAGTAATGGGGGCCAATGTGGCGACTAAAAAAGCTAGATCATGTTATCACCGGTCATCATAGATCATCTTGTGGGGCAGCACGCCCTGATTACGTGGGTACCGTGTTCGAATCCCGGTGGTGATACTTTCATATAGTAATATGAATTATAAAAATGAAGGTGTTCACTTTCTCGTAATAATATGCAACTCGAGTTGCCCTGAATCACCTTTTTGATACAAATGCTTACAAATGTTTTCCTCGGAATTTCCCCTGGGAGCATCAAGTCGCTCTTCGTATAGTGGGTCTTCACTATCTAATAGCTTCGCGGCCTCATGTTTCAAATTCAAGTTTGCCTGCTAAATTAGAGGGAATTCAAGTTGAATTAGGACGTGAGGTAGTATATAGCTTCCCAGCCCTTGTGTCTTGTATGTAAAATGCTGATCCTTTCTGCCAAATGTATTGTAGCTAACATCATTCATCCACTACATCACAATTCTTCTCGTAAATGTTTATTGAAGCATGTGGTACTATTTCAGCTTCACCTTTGTTCAGAAAGCAGCTTTGGTTGCACTAAACTATCAGTTTCACGCACATCTGAGGGGTTATTATGGAGTTAAACTTATCATAATAAGTTTATCCTTTAACTTTCTATTTCCCGATATTCTTGCACATTGTATTAGATTCCCCCAACCATTGTCTTTATCGGAACTTACTTATATCGCTTCGTCACCTTCGGCAATTGAGGTTTTCACTTAAGAAAAGCACTTCGTTTTAAATCTCGACCCTTCACAAAACGTTAAAAGCGGCCCACATACCCTCCGGGATGGACTGTAGGATTTGTAATCAAATTTGCACACCTATTAAAGCATACTTATTTAGAAAGACATTATAAACAATTTTGGACAGTAGGAAAAACATTACTTCAATTGTGCACAGGGAGTAAACAATAGCTTCTTATTTATAGATTTTAATAGCAAGGAAATAATATGATTGTGACGATTCTTTCAAAGAGGCAGTGTGGATAAATCTACGACGTCGGAATGATAACATTGTTGTTTCGCAGCCCTTTAAGTCTTATTCTAATGCTGTATTTCACATAACAAACAGTTGTATAACATTGTAAATAACGGCGGAATAGCCAAGGAAGTTGCAAAATCATATAAAAAAAGATGACAAGGCTTTAGAAGTGTCGTAGATTAGCGGTAGCTTGAGTAAATCACAACATTCTATTATTCCGTTAAAGTAAGGTTCTTCGCCAACTCGAAGGTGGAACCTTATTAATGCGATATCTACTAAAATTTATTTAAATAAACCAGAGCTACTTGTATCATATCTTTACTCTTCTGTGCATTTCAAGCAAGCTGTACCCTTCAAGTTTCTCCAGTTCGTGTCACTTTGTACTCTAATCATAACTGAGGCATTATGGTTTTAAATGGACTCTAAAGTTTCGACCAATGCAATGGAACGAGGTCATAAGATGTTGGTAGTCGGTAAGCATGAAACAGTAAGTTGAGGCTGCTTATTGTTCCTCTAAAACCAAAATCACTTCGATATGGTAAATTATTATTCCAGGCAACTTCTGTTCGTTTCCTATATCAATATTTTAATCCCTTCATTCGGTCCTCTAATAAAAGGATGTTTCATTGTTAATCTCATACTTCTGCATTGTAATAAGTTTACTTGGAGCTTTTTGTGCTCTTCAGGTCCTGATATCCATGTGTAAACAATTCGATATTTAAGGTGATTTGACCAGACATGACTAGAAAGAGGTCTTGCATAATAATGGAAGCTAGTTACTTGCTACAATGTCATCAATTGTGATTACATAGCTTTGAAAAGAGAGCAAAGTTTAAAGTAATTCTATGATTGAATATAAAGACAGTAAGTCCTGAGTACGTTTAGGTATTGACATTAAGTTGGATACTCGTCCAAAATCTGCCAAATATATTTTGTAATGTGCAAAATGTTAAGATGTTGGTGATAAGATCCCAAGAGTTTTAACAAGATTAGCTAGTTCTGTCGTATGTTATACCACAATAAATGTAGGATCAAAGTAGCTCCTGCTTTCTTATCTATGAGGTTTAGTTTTCTGCATTAAATATATCGGACACACAAATGGCTCCTTCATGAAAGCAAAGATGTGTCTTACTTCAGTAACAAGGCTACATGATCGATTTAAAATTCTTAGCACCAATGATGTAGTAACACGTAACCTAAGAGCTTATGGCTCTCTAATCTATAAAGCATGCAGGACTGAAACATATTAACCGAAATCGTTTTTGCAAGAAAAGCTTAAAACAATGACTATTTTATTTTAAAAACTGACACATCTAAAGCACATGGTATTTTTACGATCTATGTACTCTCAAGGTCACAATAGTACAATTCATAGCTCAATGCACTTTGTATTCAGTCAGCATGAAATGTAGTAAATTCCTAATGTACATAACAGTATATGCAGTAAAATGGTTGTTACACTTATCATAATTGTTGCGCAGTATTTCAATCGTGAATCAGCCGGAATAAAACTCATGTCAAGCTTGAATTACCTTTATAGTAAATAGTAAATGTCATCTATCTTATATTTACTGTCATGTAATCCCTGAATCAACAATTAAAACCCATAAAATGGCTATTCTACTACCAGAACAAATCAGACGACATCGTGTGCACATTTTAGAATTGGATTCAGTTTGAACAGATATAAAAACCCCGAATATAATTACCTTGTCCACAGCTGAACAGCATTGTAAAACCATAAGAAAGAATACAATACGTATAGATCCAATCAACCTTCATGATCCTCTTCAAGTCTGTAAGGTCGCTTGCAGTTCCTCTATTCTACGTTTGTCAAATAGTTTCACTCTAACTGTTTCTTGAAGTTTACCGTACACCTTAATCCGAAAAATGTAAAGTAGTCCGACAAATATTCTTGTATCAAGCTGACGATGTATTAAGTTACCAATTCTTAGTGACACGTCCAGACCACAGTATTTTCGAGTAAGCTTTTTACGCATGTCCAAGGGACAATGAAAACCATATCACAATTGCCTTACTTGGCACCGATTGGGCTTCCCCTTGTGGAAGTGACATCGGAGCCTCAGATTTATGTGGTTATGAAAACAACGTCATTAATACGATTATGTATTATTACAGTGTCACAGTAGCACAGATAAGAAGAGAGAAGAAAGGCAAATTTTCCCTCAGTGAAAAGATCAAAAGCGGCTTAAAGCGACTTAAAAATACGGCTCGGTACTGCTGATATGCATACCAAAGCTATCTCACTATACATTTTCTTTCTATCTGTTATTAGTGAAGAACTAATGGTATCAGTATGATTTAGAGCAATTTAGAGTTCTGAGGTTAAAGGGATTAATGTAGGTTATATAGATATTATCTCCTTAGCAATGAACTTTTTCCACAGAAATATCCCTGACAGCGGAACATATTTCTCAAAGAGGTGGGCACTGTCTAATTCCTCATCTTTGAACAGATCAGCAATACATCATGCTTACTTTGATATGAGTAAAATGTATTTATCTTACTAAGCCAAGCGCATTGACAGTCATAACGATGACCAAGAGCATAGGTTTTACTGGTTGCTTAGAAGGGAAGCTTTTACCCTTTAACTTTTTTCAAACTCCAGGGAAACGTATGACTTCAATGTCAGCTTGATAAAGAGCAAAATGGATACTTACTAGGGTAATGTATGTAAACGATGCCCTATACTTTAATAAAGCACTTATATCTTGTATGGTGTACATTATCTAATTTGAAGTGGTAAAAAGGAATAATCTAATATAAAAACATTGAGATGCTGAAGGACTGAAACTACAATAATTTGACAAAACGAAGGATAGATAATAAGATCAACGTGTTGTCCAACACGTTTTCTTCTTGCAGCAGTATATTATATTCAGACGGTAATTAACCCTTACTTATGATGAATGATGGACTGAGTAAAATCATATTGCAGTGCGTAAGACGAAAGATTGTAGATATAAATATCTACAAATATAGATGATCATTACCTCACTTCTTCCATAGTATAAGATAGAGACATCTCTCCCAGTTCACTTTTAACTAATTCACTCTGAGCACTGATAGCACATATTTTGTCACGACTCCCCGCCTAATAATGAAAGACTCGATGGCGTAGACAGGATTGTTAAAATATTTTGGGGACGCCTCTAGATCACACTCGACAAGGCCAACTCCATTTGTGTTTGAGTCAACCTGTTCCGACATATTTCAAGGATCTCGTTTTCAAGTCCTTGCAATCTTTAGATTTTACAATTTAAAATATGCTTCAAAAATGGTGCAAACATAGGGCCCCCCTATTTCCATAACCAATGCCCTTGCTCTGCGTATCCATTTCAGCCCAAGAGTAGGGCACTACTGTTGCTCATTTTCATAGATTTGGAAGTAACGATAGACAAACATGCAAACAAAGTTGGGTCAATGTTTTGCAATATTTTGTGTCCATTTAAAACGTATATCCCGACAAGATTAGGCACGGACCATTTTTTTCATGTAAATTTATGTTTGGTCAGATGTTGTCGTCCGAAATATCTTAAGAGTAATAAAGACCTTCTTAAACGTTAATTAGAAAGGCAAAGTAGGGACTGTATTTCCCAGATTTAGGGGTGACTCATAACTACTGTCTTGCCTTTATGTGTCTAAATGGAAACCAAATATATTTGTAAGTTTTGTAAATTTTGTGACACTTGGAAAAAAAAGAAACATGACGTCATCCTTATACCATACTGTGAAACAAAGAAGAAGAGGAGGTATTCAATATCCACACAGTTACGTGATTGAATGTTCGATTTTCCCATTACAATGACAGCCTATAAGATATAAAAACAAATCGTCCTTGTGAAGGACTAGGACAAGATCTGAAGATATTCAATTAACTGTGGTCAGATCAGATATCCAACGAAATACAGTGCATAGAAGGGAATATTAAAGTTAATTAGTGTTGAAATGAACATGGGCAAAAGCACTTTTATTTCTTTTTATTATATCTGCTAAGAAAGGTTTTTAAAAAATTAAAAAAGGCTTGATGAGGATAAATGATGACTGGCGTGAGGAATTATGACTGTATCAATCGTCTTGGCATATTGTGAGAATATCCCAAGTCCATCTTTATCTGCTTATCTTAAACATGAATAACAGTACTCATACACCGTTGCAATAACAAATGATTTCCTGATACTAACTGAACGCAGAGGAATCTGACGTGGTTACGACCTTAATAGCTTCTATATGCAAACCGTCCACAGTTTTACAACAGAAACAACTCTGCTATTTTTATGAAAGTATCACAGCGTTTACGCTATTATTGGCCTTCAACGTCAAATATATTAGATGATGCTAATTTAGTTCGGCCATATTCCTGGATGCTTATGATTATAATCAGCTTTTGAGTAGAAGAGGCAAAAGAAAATGCTAAGCTTCTCCCGTTTATGTCCCTTGGCGATCAATGTGAAGATGGCAAGAAACAGCCCTTAACAAAGTAAGGTTGGCTCTTTTGGATGGCCAAGCTTCCAGAAGCCGCTCTGTCGTGGCGATGTCGTAAAAAGCGTAACAAAGCAGACTCAGCGTAACAGAGTTAACCCACTTATCAGAGCACAAAACGTAGCAGAAACAAGTGTAATAAATATGTAAATCTAGAAATATACTGCTACTATCACTACAATATGATATAGGGATAGTAACAACGTAATCATCATATCTATCTCCGATTTTTATGGATTTATCTAAAGAATAGCTGTTTTCTTCACTCAAAAAATTTTATGTGCCCTGTTTAAGCCAAAATTATGTAAGGGTGTTTTCCGTGCAAAGTCTAGGTTTCAAAGGGACAACAATAACATAACGTATCCAAATTTTTTGCATTGATGACTTTGATGCTATGAAATGCAACAAATTATAAAAAATAGCAGGGGAAGTAAAAAACTGTGGTTTCTATAGCTCCCTGGGGAAAATAACTACGGTTTCTCTCTGTTACATCCATCATGGACTTCAGATGTCTGAATCAATCTGCTTAGACACATTTCAAGGACCTCGTTTTTAAGTCCTTGCAATCTTTAAATTTTACAATTTAAAATATGCATGCTCAGGTATTGCTACCTTTTTTCCAAGGTTGAAATCAGAACATACACTGTAAAGGAAAGATAAATAATAGTTAAACATGATGGAGACAACCGGAACTCAAAAAAACATTACGATAAGACAAGAAACAAGTAGAAATAATTGCAATTTAGCAATTGGTTTTATAGGCATCTTGACTGGTACATGAAATATAGCATCAGAGTCTTAATGCTCCAGCGCACATTTTATCACTAACAGCTATTACAAATATCAGTATAGATACAAACTAGATCTGTGTAGATTTTGAACACCACAATATGACCACATTCACTTGCCGTAAATCCACACAGGGAAATTGATAACCTAACGCTTACTACTGAAAGATTTCTTTGTGGGAATTGCAAAAACCGAACGTTACTCGAGAACTCTAAGTCCTGGGCATTATTTATCTCTAAAGACGTTTGCGAACTTATAGGTTTACATCTATTCTCTAGTATTAGTTGAGGAAAAAGAGACAGTTGACTAGCCTGTCTTGTAAAACAAAATAACAAAATGTTTACATGATTCTTGCTTTTCCACTGCTGTTAGGCGCTTTTACTAATATCGCATGCCAAGTTATCTAAGAGTGAATTCTGCAGTTTATACGTGCGCTGTCAGAGTAGCAGTTAAATGTTGATGGTTAAAATCTTGAGAGCTACGTGAATCTAGTTGTATGTGACCAGCTCAAGAAATAATAACGACGTGATAAATATCGTGGTTAGAGTACGCTGGTTTTATGTATTCTAGTCAAACTTTCTTCACGTATTAGTCTCAAGAACTTTAGCAAGGTTGATGGAAAATGTTTTTCTTAGAAAATGGAACTTTCAAGTAATCTCATGACACTAAGATTGATTAGCATTATGTGTCGCTTGGTGTATGAATAGTGGAATCCTTGTGTCATTACCTCCAGAGCTGCTACTAATTCTAAGCAAATGTGATTCAGTTCTTGAATAGTATGAATTGCCTCTTGACCTACAGCCCCAAGTAGTGTTCCAAAGGATACTTATATACTACTCCTTCTTCACTTACAGCATGACTAAATTAAGATTTTCTACAGGGACTGATCAAACAAAATTTCTCACATTCATAATAATGTACTGCTTTTAAAGCTTAAGTCCTGACTAGTGAGGAAAGGAAAATTTCTGCCAATTACAAAACTTTCAACATGGTGGAATTAGCAAGAAAATCATGGAAAACACGGATGCTTAAAGTAAACAACAGTTACACCCAGGATCCTATCATCAAAGGTCTCAGATGTTCTGTCCGGGAAATCAACTTAAACGTATATCTACCAAAATTTAGTGTAAGGAATCAGACACTCGTTATAATTCACAGTCAAGTCATTCATGTTTCCCTATGTTGCCAAGCATGATGTACACAACAGGCCTTAAAAAGGAGCTTTGAATTAGCCGCAGCTTGACATCTCCTCAATTTTCAAGCCAGTGTCTGATGGTTTCTGATGATGCTACTAACTTGCAAATAATGTAGATATCTAATCCCGTCTCTTAACTTTAATTGCTCAGGGAAAGACAGAACGGATGACATGCAGATGACAGATCCTTTACAGCATTGCTATATTTTGTTTAGTATATGTTTCTTGATAATTATCTGCTATCGGTTTTCATCTCTATTACAATTCGAATTTTGAAACACAAGTTAAGACGAACTGCAGTATTATTGCCTTTATTTTCTGACCATCAACACAAATATCACATTGCTAACAATAACATAATTTCATTGAAACGTATATTGTTTATAGTTGGCGCTTTAACCAAATGGACATCTTAAAAGTAGTTTAACCTCTTGATGCAATGTATTTAATTCAGACAACTTGCCAATTTCACAAACGCTTTGCAGATCATTTGAGAGCTTCGGTAGTAACTGGTAATAATCTCTGCGCCCTATCATTCTCAGACATTCGCTCTCACTGTATTCAACACTCTAAAGGTTTTTCTAAATAGAATTTTACTTTCTCATCACCTCCCCTTCCTTATATTCTCTACTTATTAAAGAAAGCACCCTTTTAAAAAAAACTTTGGCCTTAAGTTCTGGTTATAGCTCAGTTCCCCTGTGACTTTTCTGAGTTTCCCTCTTAATCTCATTTATTTATGTTCATTGTATTAAACTATTTACCTTGTTCCTTAGGCCATTTTGAATTGCAGTAGGATATCATGCATCGAATGCATCGTATTTTGGATAATTACATATTTTGTGTTTATTTTCTGTATTAATCGAACAAGCTTACGTCTGCTATTTCTTTGTTGGCCATTTCTCTTCGTTACCAGATTACGACTTCCACCAAGGAAATCAATTGATGATAATTTGATCTTTTATTATATTAGCACAATACTAAAGTGACGTAATTGGCCTAGCGAGTGCATAAAAGTGATACGTCCCCTTAAGAATTTTCAATGATCGTAGCAAAAAAGCGCTGAAAGTTACGCAGACTCATATATTTGCTAGATATCTCTTTCATTATTACTAATCCATCGTCTTTAGTGACTGTCTTGGTAATAACTTCCACCTCGCACCAGTGGTGTAGTTGTAAAAAATGCAGTGACCATACAGTGGGGACAAGACCTGAAGGTCCGCTCACAAAGCTGAGGGGGGCGAGGGGGCGGCGCCCCCCTTGGGAAAAATTTTCAGCTTGTTCCGCCTCAATAGGATTTCATATAAAAAGCTCATTCTGCTTGTATTTCAGCCTATTCCGCCCCGCCCCCTGGAAAGAATTTTTTCTGCCTTCCGCCCCCCCCTTACCACGGCGACCCAGCTTCGTGAGCGGAAGGGCTGAGCCTATAAGACCGGGATCTGGGAACAACTTAGACTCCCAAAAGCCGACAGTTTTTAGATTGCTGTAGGTGCATTCTGGGCTTTAAAGGGACACTTTTTGTCTTACGTTTTAGAGGACAATTGAAAAGTTGAATTGCTTCATAATATAAGAAATTTATTCAAAGAGTGTTAGTAATGACCAAAATACAAATATTTATAAATGAGTAAGCCTCTACGTCTTATAATATCAAGATGCAATCCACCACAAAATCTGTGAGAGTCGCTCCCCTTCCCCCTACTTCAACATTGAAGTGAGTGAAATACGCCCTTAGCTAAACAAGTATGCTCTCTGGAAAGGCGTCAAACCTTAAACACAACATTGCGAATGTAGGAGGGGGAGGAACAGGTGGTGAAGGTGCTTAATGTTTCTTTTTAGTATTTTTTTCCTGTCAAATCGAGAGTCTCGATATTTTTCATGGAAGATTGAAAATATTAACTATGTCATTTCTCTATGGAATTTAAATGAGCTTCCACAGAGCAGAAGGCTTATCTTGTTTTGGATCTACAGCACGTGGCGTAGCATCTGTAGCTCTGCAATGTCCTGTGGATAGCTATTTAATTACATAGGGTCTGGGATCCCACAATTGTAGAGGTGGCCCATTTACAGATATCATCATCAAACATGATACT
>JAAAKL020010735.1:0-14147 GCA_010016065.2 Carybdea cf. marsupialis auct. non (Linnaeus, 1758) | reverse complement strand
AGTAGTAGTAGTAGTAGTAGTAGTAGTAGTAGTAGTAGTAGTAGTAGTAGTAGTAGCAGCAGTAGTAGTAGTAGTAGCAGTCGTAGTAGAAGAAGTAGCTGTTGTTGTTCTTTTAGTAGTAGTGGTAGTAATAGTGGTAGTAGTAGTGGTACTAGTAGTAGTAGTAGTAGTAGTAGTAGTAGTAGTAGTAGTAGAAGTTGTTGTTTTAGTAGTAGTGGTAGTAGTGGTAGTAGTAGTAGTAGTAGTAGTAGTAGTAGTAGTAGCAAAATGTAGTGGTAGTAGTAGTAGTAGTAGTAGTAGTAGTAGTAGTAGTAGTAGTAGTAGTAGTAATATGTAGTGGTAGTAGTAGTAGTAGCAGCAGTAGCAGTGGTAGTTGTTGTTTTACTGCTACTACTAGTAGTAGTAGTATCATATCTGCTTATACAACTGGGCAAATCGTACACATCAAGCGAACGCCTTTAAATCTCTTCATTTGACTTTAAATTACATACTTCATTTTCTGCTAATATCATTTTCAACTAAAACACCGATATTTAACCACGATGACTCAAACTTTTTTACTCCTGAGGAATCAATGTTACTTGACACTTCTATGATCTACCGAGCCCCAGCTTTTAACAACTTTTCTTCGATCAACACTAAGACTCATCGGCCCCTAGTAGATAGGCCATTGTCCTGAATCAGGCCTTACATGAAAGAAGTGCACCTAGCATATTGGCGCTGGCATGTCTATGCTCGAAACATTGCTTACATGTAAGAAAGCTACTTGAAGAATATCAAATAAATAATTGTTAGCTGCTCCGCTGGACCTCTACGTAGTTTGAGCTTCCACACAAAGATGCAGCATCATCGTGGTTATACAGTTATAGAGCATTTTAAACTACTCACTCAAGTTCATTACGACAACGACAACTATTGAGAGGGAAACAGGCGAAACTGAAACTAAAATAGCCTATTAAAAACCTAGTAAGACTACCACATTCAAGCGCTCCCAGTTTATGGCATACACCAAAACGCAGACTGCACAATGGTTAATGTAAGTCAGTTGGTATGTAGGGAGAAATTGGAGTGTCGTGTTAATTTCAACTTTGGATCTCAGGGTCGCGAAGAGACATATGACCCTTGATCTCGACTTTGGTGTCTCCATTTAATGAGAAGTAAGTCTTTAACTACAGACTCTAAAAAGTCTAGCAAGGATAGGCCATCAACATTCAATAAAACACAATATTTCTGTAAGAATCCTAGAGCAGCATTTTTGGGGTATATACCGTTTTGGCCTTTAAGTACGGCGGATATCGGCTACTATCATTAAAAAGAAAAGGGCGTTTAAAATTGAAAATATGATGAGGTTTGCACAGGTATTATCTACATGACAGAAATTTTACAACGGTGCCTCTTAATGATTTTGAGGGCTGGAAAAGAATTTGTATCTAAGCCTTTAGATCTACTTCACATATCTGCAACATAACACTTGCATTGAACAGTGCCTGGCGAGCAGCTTGAAGAAATAGTGTATACGCAGTGTCATCAACGCCCAATTAATGCCTCACCTGAAACACAGTAATGCCCAACAACACAAGGCCTGCATTGTTCGGCTTTCTCTAATCCAGAATCATTACTGTACGTGAATGTTCCATTTGGACACGTGATTGGTATAACTGTCATCTCTGGGCAAAACTGATGAGCTGGGCATTTCACCAACTTACTCACTTTATTTTGACAGTAAAATCCAGCAGGGCAATTCTTGCAAGTACCTTTTCGTTCGTCCGGCTGGTAGGTGCCTTAAGAAAATTAAAACAGGGGCATGACATATAGATATCAAAGAATGTTAAAAGACCCATTAAGATCAACAAGATGGCGGAAGAAATTTGGGGGACAAAACTTTCAACAACAAAGGTCCTGAACAATGTTAAAGTAACTGGCAAGGTAAGGTCAAAGGCGGTCAACGAGTGAAAGAGGCGTAATAAGGTAACTTCCTATGTGATTATACTGATGAAACGGGTAATTTCAGAGTGTCGCTCAAAGCCTTGGTGTTGCGATAACATACTTGAAACTAACGTATAATGAGACGTAAGAATCGTCTTCCCACTTCCATTGGTGTCACGAAAAAGGAGACGGGTTGTCAACATTGGAGAGTTCTACATTTTAACTTACACTATATATCTTACACTATATGACGCATGTAAAATTTCTATTGATTCAAGCTTCGGCAGTTAATGACAAGATCATCAAGGGATCACCAAGGCTTGTGAAAGTGAAGTGCATATCCAACGATCTTATCCCGTTTCGACATACAATACGTGCAAGCCGTTTAATGTTTTGGTCACCATCGCTCATCTTCCTATGGTGACTCTATATCTCTGCAAAAACCCTCTTCATATCAAGGCGACACTAGGCCTCAAGAAGAAGGGAGGCTGTACTGAACTCAGAATTGCTTCGATGTTTCATTAATGATCTGCGTCATACAAGGTGTTCAATCTGGCAAGGTAATGCACAAATTATAACCAAATAAAAAAATATTTCAATAATCAACATTTGCGCGATAGCAGTCAAGATAAACTTACCAGTTTCGCATGGACGTGGTAACGGGCTACCACGCGGACAATAGTGTCCCACTGGGCAACTTTTGTTACCAGGTGTAGCTGAGGTACTGAGGGACCCGTCTTCGCAATAGTAACCAACAGCACACGGACCGGTCGGGTATGTTAGACCGTAATCTTCGCAGTAATACCCAGCTGTGCAAGGTAAGCATTCAAGGGAATTTCGGGCACCAGTTGTGTTCTTGAAACGGCCCCTTGGACACTTTATCGGTGCCAGTGTTCCCACTGGGCAATAATTTCCAGCTGGACACGGTCCATTCAATGGGTACTTAACTGAGGACGTATTTGGAGCAGCACTGGATGCACCGCCTTGACAATAGTATCCTGCAGCACAATGAGCAAATGGTTTGGTATTACCAGTTCCTGGACAGTAGTATCCGGCTAGACAATCAGTACACTGTCCAACCCCTGCAGCACCAGACGTGTTTTTAAAAGTGCCAGGTGGGCATGGTAAGGTTTTGCCATCGACACAGTAGTATCCAGGTTTACACGAGATAGGTTCTGTCATGTTAAAATATGGACACATGGAGCCTGATGGACAAATCGTACAATTTGATTGCTGCTCACTCTTCTGATATGTGCCGGGTGTACAAGAAAGTTCAACGCCGCTCCCTGGCAAAATAAAGGGAATTTATGTTACAGATAATAGAATCGTCAATGTCAGTGAAAACTCTGTTTCCTTACTTCCCCCCCAAAAAAAAGTCTTCTCTTCTTGAATCGAAGAAAAACTGTTTTCGATACCACAACCTTGTGTTCGCGACAAAAAGCAAAAATGGCCATGGTAACAGTAAATTTAGAATGAAACAATGATAACTTTTCTTCAAGTGGTGAAAATGCATAACGCCAGCGTTATGTATAACGTTATGGAACGTGTAATACATTCCAAAACACATTAGTAACAAGCCAAAGAAGTGTCGCCCTTAAACTGTTGACATTCAGTTTTCTACCTTAAATTCTTGTCACAATTATGATCACAATAGTTCTCAGCTTGTGATGTCATCGGGGGCTGATGGTCTTAATTTTTCCTTCCACTCTTGAGTTCCTTGTGACATTTGTATCCTCTTACTACCATTCATCTATTACTCTCACCTCTAAACGTCTTCCTCGGTGTCCTTTTTCCCACTACCCCTCTGAGTACCCACTGTGTTATCCTTTCAGCCTACTAACTGTTGCGTGTCCTAGCGACATGTCCTGCCCATTGACTTCTCACAAATTCTTACTTTCTCCATTATTTTACTCACTTTGGTCTGAATTCTTTGTAATGATTCCTTATTCGTGAATCGCTGCCATCTTGTGTGATAAAAGTACTAAGGGAGTACATAATAGTACATGTAAAGTATGTTTCTTACCAATGAATGCAGGTCGTCCATATGAAGCTCAAAGTAAAGTGAGCTTAAAAGTTTTACCATTTTTAACCTTAAACCATTCACACAACAGTCAACCCTCTACACCTAATTTCATTCAATCAAACATCAGCACAATATCGATGCCCCCAATGCTAACTAGAATGGCGATAAGACGCATAGGTATGACCTGTTACCACTGATCTCTAAAAAAGACTGGATCGAGTATCTTCCGTCTGAAAGTGAGGTCAGTCGTTGGACGCCATTTCAGTCCCCATCAAAGCTTATAAACAATGTTACGCAACATGGCGGACCTTCCCGCGCTATTATAACTGATGGGCGCCAGCACTCGTGACTACACTTTTCGCAGTTGCAAACAATGGGAAGCTCGATCCAGTCTTTTTTAGAGATCAGTGCCTGTTACTCACAATTCCTGCTGTATGTCCAAAGAACATCATATGGTAGAACCCTTGAAATATTGAGCTACATGAGTACTAAAACATGGACTTCTTACCCACTTTCATTACAAGGTGCTTCGCACAAAGGCGCCAGTCTTTAAACACATGACAATCAATAACACGGTGACGTAATAGTTCATAAAGCGTAATAAATGTGTATTCCTTACTGCACGCATATATCAGTAACTAAATTGGATGTTAGTTTCAGTTAATGTGGTCATTTACACAAATACTGATACAAACATTGCACGATGACTTAATTATAGCCGTACTTTCAAAGGGAAATCGACCATAAATGTCACCATGAGTTACATCATAACGCGATCAGTCCGAATACCCTTTCTACACTGGAACAGGTAAGGTTACGAGGTAAAAGCAACTTGTACAGTGACGAGTTTTCAAAAGCCAAATTTCTAAAGCAGCTGAAGCAAACCTTACATGAACCCTCCATGACGTGGTGTAAAATGTTCGGTAAATGGAGTAACCAAGCAGTATATTTGGTTGGGAGAGCCCCTTTAATGTAAACCCTGTAGAATATGAAAAGTAAAATATGCCTTTAGTAATTTTAAGTGTACCTCCCGTGGTAAGACATTGTTTTGATACTTTGTTCTTTTAGGTTCATGAAATCGAACTGTTAATCATAAGGAACAGGGAAGTTCAGTTGTTGATGCTGATAAATTCAATACGAGGCCAGCATGTCGGCGGCCAGTGGTGCAGTCAGTACAATAAACAAAATATCAAATGTTTCTGACAACTGGAGGTACACTTTAAGGTCGTTTCAGTTAAAATGAGGTTTCCGGTTTGGTGATATATAGAAGATGAATGCAATTAGCTCTGTGTAGCAAACGACTTCAACAACATCCATAAAACGTACGCATTAACTCTAGGAACGTACCTTTAGGACAGTAGTGTCCAGCTGGACACCGATAGCCTCTTGTTCCGTCTACTGGCGTTGCTGTAAACGATCGACCTCTGCAAACAAAGCCAGGATTACAATCTGGTGGATTTAAAACCTCCTTCAAGCCACTCACTGCACAATATTTTCCCGGTGGGCAATCGCGACAATTCTCCGCTTTGCTGATGCCTCGTTCATTTGAGAACGTTCCTGCCAAGCATGGTTTGGGTATGTCTGTACCATTTTCACAATAGAATCCAAGTGGACACAAGTCATTGTTATATGAGAAAGTCCAGTTGCTAACTGGATTATGTTTTAAGGGCGCATAAGTGACTGATCCCCCTCTACAGTAATAGCCCCCGTAACACTTTCCTGTAGGGGAGCTAAGCCCTTTTGTTGCACAATAGTGTCCACCAAGGCATTGTCGGCAGTCGCTTACATCCTTGTATCCAATTTCTGGCCCGTAGGTTCCTAGGGGTTGGAAAGACAAGTTTCAGCCAGTTTCTTAGCAAATTTTAAAAGATAAGGTTAACTAGTGACAGTTAATAATTGTGACTTATGTCGAAAACTAAAAACAACCTAAAAATCATGACGTCAAATCGTCTAAAATACCATCGTACAAATAATTTTACCTCATTAAGACCTTCTTCTCGTGACGTATGGTATAGGCTTGTTCGAAACGTTCAAAACGTTTTTGGTAATGCCGCAACCTTTGCAACAGCCGTTGAACATGCTGCTTCAAGAATTCCAACTCAAAATATAATTATATCAGATGTTAACATCTTCAAAGCTAAATTTAGTATTGTTGGAGAGGCAGTTACAAATTGAAAAAAAGCACAGATATTTATATTGGTTTCAGGCCTGTAGCTGTTACAAATCACATGTTTAAACGTACCTTCTGGACATGGAAATGTTTTGGAATAAGACGTCCCACGAGGGCAGTAATATCCCTTTATACAAGGCACTGGTGTAGAAACTGGTCCCTCCGCAGGGTCACAGTAATAACCTGCAGGGCAGAGACGACAAGAACTTTTTCCCGTTGAGTTTTGATATGTTCCATTCCTGCATGGAGTTGGTGCTTTGCTCCCTTCAATACAATAGTGTCCAGAAGGGCACATGAACGAGTTGGGTGTACTTGTTTTCTGACCACGCGGACAGTAAAAGCTGGAATAAAATAACACACCGTTAAGTAAACACCTTTTATACACAACAAACGAGGACCAAATTTAACAGGAAAAACGAATGGCAGACACATAAGATACACGAAGAAGTGGTTTTGGTTCCAATCATTACAATTAACGGCTTTGAACTTGGTTACTATTGCTGACGAAAAAATGCAGCAGGAATCAATAGATTTCCAAGAATGTAAAGCATTTCTTAACTTTACCTTGACAACTCAAATGAGACTGACTGAGGGAATACTCACAAGGCATACAAAAGAAATACAAACACGACATCTACCGACAGTTCAACTGGGAGATGGTGATGATGACTATGATGACGACCGTGATGATGATAACGTCGACGACGATGGCAAAATGTATCTAGCTTACTTCCAGCAATATATACACTTTCTGGAGAAAAGGACTCATTCTGAGCCTGCCTAATACCGTTAATTTGAAAGTTTGGAATGTCAAAACTTCAAATCTTTGTTCTCTTTGTTCCCTCTCCCCCGGAACTCAGCATCATGTTCTCAGTAATTGTTCATCTGCAGCGGGAGACGGCCGATATTTGTGGAGACACAATAACGTCTTGAAGACGGTGGCCAATTGTTTCACTTATGCGGTAAAGGAGGGCCTTCAACTATTTGTAGACCTCCCTGGTTATCGGAACCCAGGTTTGTTATTCAAGTCTTTACGGCCAGACATGGTTTTAACGGAGGGCAATATTGTAACTGTCTTAGAACTTACAGTCTGCTTTGAAACAAATTTAAATCACTCGAAGGAGTATCAAGAGAATAAATACAGAAATCTTCGAAGTGAACTTGTAGACGCAAAGAAAAAGGTTACTGTCATAACATTAGAAGTATCGACATTAAGCTTTTATTCAAAAAAACCTTCAAAATTCGAATCATTATTAACGAAACATGGTGTTGACAATAAGAAACTCCTCAGCAAACTTACTGAAGTGGCCTTGCGCTCTTCGTACTACATATTTTGCAGGAGAAACAAGGATTGGCTCAATCCAGCAAACCTCGACTTTTATAAATCAGAGTTGGCTTGTTTTGTTTTTTTATTTGGTGTAAATTCTTTATATTTGTTTACTTTCTTTCCCTTTCCTTTTCTTTTTGTTTCGTTTTTCTTAGTATGTTGACTATGTTTGTACTGTTGTTGTACCAGTTCCATTCCTATAAAACCTTGCTGTCCCCGTCGTAATGGGTGAAAATAGTGAGAATGATATGTACAAAGTCGAAGCTGATTTCTCTGTAAAGTTACAGAATTGATATTCTATTGATAATAATGTAATCATATAAAAGGAAATATATTGAAGAAGTTTGAAAAAAATTATTATTGTTAAACTTATTATTATAATTTTTGGATCCTTCGCCAAATCTTGATTTTCTCTTCCATATTTATGGACTTGTTTCAGTTATAGCTCTTCTTGTGAAATGACTGAATCATTGCCAGCCTTTAAAGCCTTCAAATGATAAATATTGTTACATACAGCAGCTTTTCTACTTTTTAAACTGTTGAGAGCCTGCGGTATTTCAGATTTAGGAAATCTGTCGGATGCTTAATACGTTTAGAACAGATTTTTCTTATCTTCCTGAGGATTGCAAATTCTCATTGCAGGGTAGCTTTCCTTGTCAAACAAGATGGCTTGCTACAGCGTATGTAGAGACTCGTAGTCTTGAATTTACTGGAAGCTGTTGCCACAAGTTTAGCTGGCCTATAAGTCTGCAACATTTACGACTAAAATGGGTCCGATCAACGAAAATTGTTTTTACTCCAATGTCATATGGCGTACATTTTTTAATGCATCTATTAGTCGGTCAGCTACACAGGTACCTCTCTTTTCTTTGAAGCCATTTTGCTTGGCTTGGCAAGTGTCTTCAAAGCATGCTCTGTACGTTTTCACTATGACGTAGGATTTAGACGCTGCTCTGAATATAGCCTTTAAAAGCCATGTGTAAGCATCATCGATGCTAGAATTGTGAGGCATAAATGATATACATCTATAGAGGTCTGTTAAATATTTCATTCAATCTACTGTTCGAAAACTGCATCTGGCTTTGGCGTAGATATCATTATTGGCTTTTGCAGCCCAACACAGCGTACCACTGGTCGGTGTTGGCTTTTGGGAAAGTTTTCAGTTATGTGGTAATTGCTAGGAAAAGTGACACTATTTGAGTTTAATACCCAACCAATACCAATACCAATGTTCCAACGAGTAGAATGGAAAGTCCTAAGCTAATGTCAGTTGTATTGGCCCAGTCTGCACACCAACCACAGTTGTTGAAATCCCCTCTTAGATGGCCAGTAAAAAGCAGGATGGAAACAATAAAAGTCAAAAGAAAAGACTTGTCTTTCATTTTCCGTACAATGGGATAACGATCAGAGTCCACAAGGTCTTGGAAATCACCCCCCTAAAACCTTTCAGGTTGCCTGTGATCAGTATGGCAACTTTTTTACACATGATGAACTTAAGCGATTGGCTAATCATTGCCATTTCACTCATCGAAAGCATTCTTGTAACAAAACCCAAAAGGCTGACTTTTTCTCTTAGAATTCCTAACAGGAGGCAGTAAAAATGTTCATTACAGAATGAGAGCAAAGTACATGGGTTATTAGGTCACACAACTAGTGAGGATCGTCAGTGCGCACTGCATTGTTTCTCTAATGTTAAAGATAGAAAAAACAGGCACTGAGTAGACACTTCAACTTGCTGAGTTTAAACGTAGATGGCTAGGACTTTCCTGTTGCTTCCTTCATTCACGGGAAGCTGATAACAAGACGAAGACTAAGGCAATGGAAGTCAATTACTAAGCTAAAGAACGTAACATTTTTGAGGTGAGCATGCCTCCTTTACACTAACATAGCAGCAGTTAATCCTAAATAAAACAAAATACTATCACTATAGGTAATAGAAGTGTAATTTTCCATATTGTAATGCTGTTGCACTACCCAAGAAGTTTCCGAAGATCCACTTTTTGGCTCATCCACCACCTAATCTCCCGACTTCATAGCTTATATGAGAGTCGTTTTATGTCTACAGACTGTATACATTCAATATCATATCATTCCCATATATGCCAACTCTCCACAGTAATTTTCTGATCAGAACTTCTGTCAAATGGAAAAACCCTCGATGTCCAAAACCCACCACCTCCTGTAGTAGTGCTTTCGGCTCTTGAAAAAACATCTCCCCAATAAAAAGTGTCTGCATAAGCCTTAGATATCTGAAATAGTGATAGAAACCACCCTTTTGTTGGCAATACTTTTAATCAGCGAATTCACAATGGCCGTTTTGAACTTCAGACTTAAAGTTTCTAAAAATGAAAAAAGTGACTCTGGCATTGTGGTCTTCAAATGGAAGTGGGTGCTTTGTACACGTTCTGGGAACATCAGCAGCTTTCATAAGATTGTAAAACTCGGCAGCTTCTATTGCTCACAGGGGATAAAACTGAGGAGGTAAAATCTGCTGACCTTAAGCCTTTAACTGGTATCCTTGGCTTTCAAGTGCAGTTATTATAAATTTATAACATATATGATATTTTTGGTGTTACATATGATTCTGATGATTTCATATTTGGCAGCAAACATTCCATATATATTACATTGCAGGATATCTAGGGCAGGTTCTATACCATTTGCACCTGGAGGTCTACAAAGAGCAGCCATTTCTTGATTTGGCAAGCTAGTTGGTTTATTTGTTTCTTGGACTTCTCAGGTATGTACGTACGGGAGGATCGACGTCAATCCTCGCGGCTTGCCCCGCTGATCAAATTTGGCGATCTTAACTTTTTACTCCTGTCTGTCTTCGATAGTCTTCCATATAGACCTTATTAGTATGCACCTTGGGTGCTGGTCACAGTATTGTATGCCTGGCATGCATAAAATAACATTTGCATTTATATTGCTCATGTCCCAAAGGGAGATGCTCATACGCACAATGTAAAGTTTCGAAAACATAACGGTAACACTATAACTTTATCTCAAACTTAAAAATTCCTTGATACGCTTAACTCAAAATATTATATGGTCTACACTTGCAGTCTAAAATTTATAGCAAGGCTAAAATTGCGACCTAATATTACATGATGAAAATTAAATTTGATGTCAAAAGTTCTTACGTGTGTGGAGTAAGATTAACCAAATGCTTTACAGAAAAGATGGATCTTAAATACTTTCTTAAATGATGAAATCCTGGCAGCGTTTCATATTTCTGCTGGCAAAGCATTCCATAACTTTGGTGCCGCTACAGAAAAGCAACGATCACCTAATCTACTACAAGTCTTTGTTGCTCTAGCAAAAGTTCATTTCCAGACCTCAAGTTGTACCTTTTGGGGATCTTGATCTCTATGAGTTCGGATACATATTCCGAGGTAACTTACTTCATGGCTTTATAAGTAAGCAGCAATATTTTGAAAACAATCGTCTGTTTAACAGGAAGCCCGTGAAGTCGATATAATATGACTGACTTTAAAAATGGGTCTGGCTGCTGCTTTCTGCTGTACTCTCTGTAGCTTGTTAAGCAGTCCATATATATGCTATTGGAATAGTCGAAAAGACCTGGAGTCAATACAGTAACCAGACTTTGCACGGCATTAAGAAATCTTCTAATACGCCTAATGTTAAAAAGATGCTACTTGGATTAAACACACAGTGGAGCATGATATCGACTTCAGAGGTAATGGATCCTACTTATCTTCCAAACACAATTTAGCTCCAAAAACGCTGTAGATTCTAGACGACAGAAGAAGGGAGAGTCACGTGTCCCTTTTGCACACCGCTGATTGATGCTCATGACATCAACCATACCTTTTCCTCTTCGTGACGACAAATATCTTTTCTACTAACCCTCCATGTACCTGTGTATAGTCAAAAGCTTTTTTAATCATCAAAGGCGTACGAAGCAATTTCAATGAGTCGAGCGCGACAACCCAGTTTTCTGTTCCCTGCTCCAAATAGAGCTTTCATGATGAAACAGTGACAGATGGTCCGGTGCTTCAACAGTCTCATTCGATCATCTGCTGACCATAGTGTCGAGGACTCCCAATGACAATAGATCAAGGTCAACAACAAGCAAGCAAGTAGCAGTTCATGGTCTCCAAGAGATTCTCGAGAAAGGAAGGATATGCTTATCTAGCACTATTGCAATATTGATACCTACAACATTGTAAAGTGGTAAGTCACACCTACTTTTCTGCATATGCAGTGTGCTTTTTGCGGTGTATAACGGTTTTGTTAGCTTGTTTTAGAGGCTTATCTTTCCCGTTGCGGTTGGGGGTGAGATGTTCATCGCGACCTAATTAAGAAAATGCAAGGCGTAAATTGCAGTAGATGAACGTTACTACGAGGTAATAAAATGGTCTGACTAAGATGGCTTTCACTGACGTGTCATTGCTTATATGACAACGGAGATGGTGACGAGTTGTGCTTGGCTTTTGTTAGTCACACGGTCTCCTCGTATAACAGTAACCCGGAAAAAAAGGGCTGTAGTGAAGTTTGATATTATCAGATAAACATACAGATATGTTTTGGACGTTTGTAAGGCCTATGTTCAAAGTGGCATTTGAATTTTTATTCTTTTTCTTAAGATTTCTGCAGTTTACAGCGATTGGCAGAATCGCACAGTGTACCGCTGTATTGTCTGAGTTCAACAGGCGTAAAATAGAGCTGTTGGTTTCTTGTTGAATTTCAACCTGAAGGTTTTAGTTATTGAAGTTGGGGGTTTTGACAACAGAAGTGTTAGTTCAAAAGACCATTGATTGTATGAAAGCTACCAAGAACAACTTGAGGTCATGAAGCACGCATTTTAGATGCAGCCTCAACTCATTGATGTTTTAGACCCTATTATTATTTGACGCCCAATCGATGTATCAACTTCGAATTATAGACGGTTGTTCAAGTCAAGAAAACATTATGCGAATCTTTTAGAAGATTATCCCCAGAAGTCACACATGAAGTTTCATCAGTAGTCACCCTCGAGAAGATAATACCGAGGTATTAGAATAAGGAGGGCATAATACTTTTGCTTCTTTCACATCATATACGGAACAACACGTGAATAAGTAGAGGAGTGAAGTATCTCGCAGGGGGGGAGACGTGACATTTGCTGCACTAAGCTTCAAAGCCACCATACCTTTATCATTAGCCCTATGCTTTGGTTGCGAGTGAACTCCGCAATCATGGAGTCATTAGTTGAAGTTGAGTCCACCAGAATGTTTTATAATACAGAAATTTGTTGATTGATTGAGATCGCCACGTTACTAAACACAAGTAGAATAGCGGCTACATCTGACTTTATCTTTTCCTTCTCGTTCTTGAGGCACTATCCCCTGCCCTGCCCTCTCTTTCCCGCCAATTTTTGCCACACATACCCATTTGCTAATGCCACCATCTCAGAGATTGTTTCGTTAAGCACCTGTTTAAGGTTCACACCAGTCACTGTAATTTAAGGCCCATCCAGAAAACTATTTAGAATTATGTTGTGTATTGTTGTTAGTTGTGGTTGACTACATCACTATCTATGTCAATTCAGAGGGAAGGGCCTCAGGAGGTATTCTCCAATTACAAAACACCATTGTAAGGATTTATTTAGTAGGTCTACACTGTAGGAAGACCTTCACAGTAAGTACAAATGAACCTTATCAATAAATGCATATCATGAAAGATGAAGCACCTTTGATTTTGTTGTAGCTCTAACTTGATCTAGAACATAAATAAGAATTCATATACTAACATCATATTTATAATTGCATGTACTTATTAGATCAAGTTTAAATATACATATATATAAATCTATCTAACAACTCAGTAAATACACATTTTCATCAACGTTTGGATGTTATCTTCATCAGAATACCTTTCCAAATACAATGGATCCTACTTAAATAAGAGATAAGTTTTACATAACATGCACCCTTGGGGATAATGACAATTGAACAGTTACAAACAATTTAAACACAGGACGAAATTAGGTAATAAGTGTGCACACCTGCTGCTATTGTTAAATACTACAGGAACATGTATACAAAGGACAAACCCAATGGTAGAAAATGTGAACTAACTGAAAAGAATAAGAAAATCACCAAGAGGACTATGAAATGAAAGGCAAAAGAAGCAAACTAGCAAATAACGAAAAATAGGTACATGTGCCATGCCTACTAATCTACCTCAGTACTATTGAGACCCTTGGGTAAAAAAGTATCCAATTCAAATTGCCAAATTAACTCCCTACGATGACTACCTCTATACAACATATCAATAAGCTTAACAGTAATGTCCTCTAAGAACCCACTATGACCTGGTTCTGCAACATGTTGGAAAAAATCTCTGTGTTACACTACCTCCTCTCTCAAATTTGCCTTGTAGTTATTAAATCTCTGTCTAAACTTAGTTGTTATATTACCTACAAATTTTGCGTTCTAGAAGATAAACTGCATTGCATGAATCACAGTCTAAACTATGGTTTATCCTAAATCTACACCCCAAGTTAATATCATCCTCCACTAAAAAACTACAAACCTGGCATCTAGTTTTGCCACACTTATCACAACCACCTGCTCTAAGAGCATCTGCCCTGCTTAGGAACTCTAGGGCTAGTGGTATTACTACTACTTCTACTACTACTTCTACTACTACTACTACTACTACTACTACTACTACTACTACTACTACTACTACTA
>JAAAKL020010734.1:0-14147 GCA_010016065.2 Carybdea cf. marsupialis auct. non (Linnaeus, 1758) | reverse complement strand
AACTTTCGCGCGCTTTCGGAAGGCCTGATGTGGGGGCCATATTTGTTTTTCAATTCACTACGTGGCACGTGACCTATTCTCTCGTCTAGCCTAAAACGTCTTTGCGCATTACAGTCCATTACATTTTGGAGTCCTCCTGTATTACACTACTGAAGTACACGATCTCATGGAAATTCTGGCCACATTTGTGACGACCTATTTTAAAGACATTTTCTTCTGACATATAGAAGTTTTGGGGTCGAATAAAAGATAGGAAACTATAGGATAAGTCGTTTTCCCGAAAAGAGAACGCTCGGATCTTTTTCGCACTTAATGCACACTAAAACAAATAAACAAGACACCTCCATGAGAAAAAACTTGACTGTTACTGGCACTGTGGTAAAAACAGATGACTACACGAACGCAGCAGAAATGATTGAACAAAAATGAACCATCACTGATTTTGTTTACAGTTAAAATATTACACACGGTCATATGTATATCCCCAACAAGTCACCCTAGTTTATCGTAGTATAACCGCACGAATGACGATGAACTTCAACTGGCGCGACTAATGCGCGTCATTGTCCGAGTCCTTAATTTCTCCTTGTTCAAGCTCTGAATCACTCAAAGGTTCATACGTTATACTGGATGTCCTTTCTCTACTTGAGAACGGCCGTGCCGAATAATGTTCGGGTACATTGGAACTGGTTACTTGCATTGGCGACGGTGTTCCTGAGGACGAAGAATATGACGTCAGGCTATCATTGCGCCCAACAGCATTGGTCCCAGAACTTGATATGGTGGGATCGATGCCACTTTGAACTCTGGTTTGTAAGGCACGGTCACTATGCAAAGCGTGGGTAAGACTTGCCACCAGATCTGTCGAAGATAAGTCCTCCCTATCCTGCCTTCGAGACTGTGGCTCGATTACCAGTGACTGGTTTCCTAGGTGTTCATCCGGGCTCCCTGAAGCGCTTCTTGCAGCAAAGGTATGGTCTATGCTAGATGAGATTCGTCCAGAAGACACCAAAGGTGATGTACTAACGTAGCGTGGCGACCCTGCATTTCCGAATCCGTGTACTGGTGATTGACTTGCACTACCTGGTCTTGAGTCTGAAACTGAACCATGGCGAGATGCTGGTCGTGATCCAACGTTGAGCGACAGAGCAGAGTATGCATAGGGAAAAGCTGACACGTTGAGATGATTAGTTGTGGACGCCGCCCAAGAATTGTGACCGAGAGTAATTGATAATGCTGATACTGGGAAGGACGTTCCGACATCAGAAGTTGCTGAAACGACATTTTCGTTCGGGTGACTCTCCTCAGTACTTGAAGGTGATCCTGGTGGAGAAATAGCATCGTATGCAGCACCATAAGGGTGACCACTTGAGTCTGGATGGGGCGAAGAGCCACCTGCAGCAACTGATCCACGATGATTTCTACTTCCTTCAATGTCATATTCATCTCTACTCCTGGATGCTGCATGATTTTCTTTCCATACATTTGTACTCCTATCAGCAGTTGAATGCATGCCATAAGTGCTTTGTTGCGCTGCTGCTTCACCTGGAACTGGGGCACCAGCTGTTGTAACGTTGGGGTTCATCATTGGAGCATCGGGTACTGATAGATTCCTACTGTGAACTTCCATATGTGAAGAGGACGTCGCTGACGGGAATAACATTGCTGACGAGTGGGACCCTTCGAGCTTTGGGATCCTTATTTCAGCATCTTGGCTGTCCACTTGGGCAGACTCAAAGGTTCTTTCTGTTTCACGTATTGAAAACCGCAGTCCTTCATTTGTGGAAACCTCATTTACAGTGTCTTGAGGGTCATCTGGGGTTCCACTATCCCCACACTCTGGTGCGTCATAAGACTCGAGACTGGTGTCTTCAACCTGATCAATCTCATCTCTTTCTCTTTCATGTCTGGGATCCAAAGTTGTCGACTCTGTGGGTTCATATTTTACCACAGAGCTTTCCACTGAACTAATGCCAGAGAATTCCACATTCCCATCCATGCTACTTCGTATTGAGCTTTCTTGTGGCAGCACAGTAGATGTTACAGTGGAGGCTATCTCCGATACACTCGAATCGTCAACTACAAGTGATTGAACTTCTTTCTTATTTGTCAATGTATCCGCATTTTGGCTTATAGGATCGCTCATATGTTCATCACTAGAGAGTTCACCGCCGACTGGGGTACTTTCAGATGGATCCTTCTGTTCCTCAATATTAACCACATGTTGTGGATCAGCTGCCTCGAAATCCATTTTTCTAGGCATTTCAGGTCCACCAGAGTCTCTTTGACTACTCTGAGCATTACCTGCAGCCATTTCTGACACCACTGGTGTCAACATCTGTGACGTAACTTGTACCCTGGTTGGTGAACCCTCTTCTATCACCGTTTCCTTACAGCTCGATGAACCTGCATTAGCAGTAGACATAGATACCTGGTCCAATACACGATCTAAGGGAGCAGACATGGAAATTCTTTGTATTTGTTCTTTATCTGTAGAACTCTGTGTAATTGGTTGTGGTGATAACGCGGTTTCTGAACTTGAAACTGTCTCAAAAT
This sequence comes from Carybdea cf. marsupialis auct. non (Linnaeus, 1758), assembly GCA_010016065.2. Taxonomy (NCBI): domain Eukaryota; kingdom Metazoa; phylum Cnidaria; class Cubozoa; order Carybdeida; family Carybdeidae; genus Carybdea; species Carybdea cf. marsupialis auct. non (Linnaeus, 1758). The sequence continues at coordinate 11,591 of JAAAKL020010734.1, read as the reverse complement.
ACGGGGAACCTGCTACAGCAACTTCAGTTTTGGAACTAATGGAAGTGTCGCTTGTTTTCGAATTCAGATTCTCTGATTCTTGTACAGCATTACCACTATCTGCTAGAAACTGCGACGCTGCATCAGAGCAATCCAAAGCCAGAGTATTGACTCGCAGACTTGATGCACAGTCCCTGGATGTACTTTCTGAATTACCCTCCTTTGAAGTTGAGCAAGTGCCTACAGATCTCTCTCCGATCGTTTCCTTTGCCACAGGAATCACTGATTCTGGGCTTAACTGGTCACTTCCCTGTGCAGCATTTCTGCTTCGTAATGTATCTGTTACACTATCTAATGGAGATTGTGGCAAATCGACGTCACCAACAGTACTGACAACCGATTTGGAGTTGACAGATGATCTTCGGTTCGTTTCGCTTTCCTTGCTTGGAAAAAAGTCACGTATATCATCAATTGTTTCCAACCCGAAATTACGCTCGTCCTCGCCTTCGTCGGCAGACAAGGTTTCTGTATCGCTATACACTGGTGCACTCTGTAAACCCTCACCTGATCCTACGCTACTATGGCACATAAATGTCAGTTTTTGTGCTTCTTTTGGTGCCGCAATATCAGTCAATGGAAATCCAAAGGGACAGCTCTTATCAACGCCCTCGTTTGCTGGCTGCACAGGAAAGGTTGGAGATAAGAGAATATCATCTTCGTTACCATCGGCGACGTCGCTGGTGTCTATATTAAGTCTTGGCAAAAATTTGCTAACTGAAACGTACGCAGCATTAGGTGCATTTGCATCTTTGCTGGAATTTCGCTTTTCATTTTTTAAGGCCATTTTGAAGTACGGTTGAGCCCCTTTAAACACCTCGATTTGTGAAGCATCCTTATCAGTTTCCCTCTCCATAGTTGAAACACCAGTAACTGATACCTGTGGCTGAACCGTCGGCTCAGCAACTACACCATTATCAAGCCAAGGGCGAAAAACAGCTGGCCTTTTCGGTAATTTTCTTTCTTCAGAGACGACTGACGTTTCATTGGCACCGTGTGATGGAACCTGCTGATGTAGGGTAATATTTGTTAGTCCACCTTCCTCTGCATCTGACGCCTGTGAGGCAACATTATCAGTTATCCTTTGTTTTGTCGCCTCTTGCAACCCTTTCGGAACTGGCGACAGTGTATGGTATTGGTTACATGAACTGATACTAGAGGGCCCCTGTTGATATCCAACATTCTTAATATTTTCCTGGCCTGGTGACAAGTATCCATCGTCATCCATGATACCTCGTTTTTCCCGCTTAGCAGATTTACCACCTGTGATTGAAGTTAATAAATGTGACCTATGGGCTAACCCTGTCGTTATTCCGTATCTCGTGACAGGGAATCCTTGAGTCCCACAGTCCCTGTCCTTTTGCTTCCTAAAATCCGTTGCTACTGGAACATTGCTTTCAGTTGACATCACCGGCGTTTCAGCAGGACTGCCATGCCGACCCACTGAAACACTTCCGGTACCCAGTCTCCCTACTGCAACATTCATCAACGTTTCAAGGCTCTGGAAGTTTGCATTCGCTCCAGTCTGTCCACCATAGTTTACAACTGGATGTTCCTCACCGTGACTTGGTCGGTCTCTGCTATTCTCATCTCCAGTTGGTCCGAAGTTCACTACTCTCGTACTCTCTCTATGACTTGCATTCTCTCTAGCTGGTACTGACCTGAGGTCTATGCCTGCTTTCTTTTCTGAACCACTTCGTTTGGAAATAAACGCGTCTGGAGTCTTTGAAAATCTATCTAACTTTCCAAGGTTCCCCATATCATCATTTCCATGTCCAGTAAATCTCCGATCTGTATCTGGAGTCCTAGCTTCCCGCCTAGAAGCATCATTTTGAGAACTTAAGATCATTTTATGTATATTGCCAAGGGAATGCGATTTTGTAAGAGTATCTGGAGCCGAAGACGGCCTGCTTATAAAAGTGTCCGGAATATTTGCTGCACGCTCATGCATTTCGGACACCGTTCGCAGTCTCGGAATGCTACCTTGTAATGACCTAGAGTCGTCCGGAGTCATTGCATGTCTTCCACCAAAAATGTCTTTGCTAATTCCGACGGGCATATGGTGAGCTGGATAAAGGCCAAATGGATAGCAAGGGCTTCCTCTACCACTTGGGGAATGCTCAACATCCTCCCTTCCTTCTCGAGGTGATCCAATTGATCGTCTTATTCTTGCATCCTGCTCCTTCAATTGAGCTCGACTTAACATAACTTCTTGTGCCTTCTGCACACCTGCATAGTAAGGGTGCATGGGACGCTCATGGATATTACTGGTCCCGGGTGTTGGGAAAAAGAAGATCTGGTGAGGCCCAGAATGAGGTCTAGGCGGAAATCCATGTTGCTGATGAAATGATGGGTGAGGTGACAGATCCCGCGGGCTAAGTGACGAAGGAAAACTACCAGGTCGATGTGAAGAGGGAATTGTTCCTCGTTCTTTTAGCAGAAGCGACATTTGCTGTAAAGTGTGAAGCTGTTCAGGATGCGGCTGATCCTCGACTCCTTTCAATGGATGTGGATAATACTGCGGCCTGAATCCCGGATAGCGCTCATGTCCACTTGTGGGCGTATGGGCCAACTTTGGCGATAACGTATCTCCTCTTTCCCGTCCTTGCAAAAATGGTTCATCTCCAACACTCGAACATGCGTGAGACTCCGGCATTCGAGAATCTAAGGCCGGTCCTGTTGGAGACAGATGCAACGGTGAGTCCAAACCTGATTGGCGGTGCATAAGCGCTACCATGTGCCCTGGATACCTGCGGTTAAAGGCCTGAATAGCAGCGTTCTGTTCAACAGCCGTGATAGTGCTACTGTGCATAGCAGGAGATTGTTGCAATGAATTTCCTCCGACTTTTGCAAAATCGGGTGACGATCGAGAATTGTCTCTGTCTTTTACAAGTGAAACTGATGCGTCACTCTTTTCATGTTTACCTGGAAACATGGTTATGCTGTGAGGCTTTGCAGCTGTAGAAGCTGCCTTCTCTCCTGATGTTATAAGAAAAGGCTCGCTTGACGAACGCCGTCCACTATCTAAGGTCTCCTCCAGTTTTCGCTCAAAAGCACCCACCTGAAGAGGGAAGTCAAAGAGAGCGTACAAGGATAATCTATAGGATCTTACAACTCAATAGTAGAAACTACAAAACAATATCTCTAAACCTCAAGATATGATTCAACCACTATCTCCTATAAATCTTGTCATAGACTTGAATCAAAAATATAAAACTCTCAGACTTTGAGAACAGGTAACAGTTTTCTAATCTCTTGTAGTAGTACTTCCTTCTACAACTCGGGGGCTCCCTAATCTTGCTGAATCGAATTTATTTTACTCCAGCTTTGTATCTTGGAATTTAATTGTATTCTGCTCGGGGGTGGGGGAGGAGGTTGCTCTTCAAGCCCACTGACAGAATTTTGCCTTCCAAATATCAGCTTTGGTATTATAACTTTTACCGTTAATTTGTCTGTAACAAGGATATGGCATTTTTTATATTCATTGTTAGCAAATGGTGCTGTAATTGAAAACGTGAAAACCGTAAATAAAACAAGCTATTTGCAGGGTTACATTTCCAACTTATGCAAAACATTCTTCAGTCTAGAACTAAATAATAATACAACGCTTTTTTTGTTTTGTCCTTAAAAAAGAATGCCAACAATCTGTTTTAAGAAACTAGCTAAATCTGAAGTCAAGTTTAAAAATGATAACAAATTTTATCAAAAAAGGCTCATCAGAGTTGACTTTGACTTTTCTTAGTTATTAAACTATAGCATTTGAACCAAACTTTCTTTACTGTTTTAAAAATACAGGATATTCCTAGAAGGACATACCCTGGGACTTAAAGCTGCGAACTGATTCCCCGTTCAACTATTTGTAGTGGTAGCTCAATTTTTGATCGCTGGGAGCCAAATAAGCAACTTCAAAGAGCTACGGACACTAGGAAATGTTGCATCCAACATCCAAATCTGGCCTTAGCTGATGCTGATCAGTTCACAACAGCAGTTCATTCATCGAATCACTTCTGATTTCAAGGGGACACAATAAGACAGTTTATCACAGCAAACAACTCTTTAACGATAATTTAATTCATGCGAGTGTGCATAAACTGTACGGAGTCACCACTCGATCTAAGTTTAAGTGCAAGTGAAGCCGTTTTAAATACTCCAACCGGGGAGATATTGGCCGTCCAATACTGTGCACACACGCTCTTTAATGCCAAAATAATACACACAGATACGCACATACACTCTTAAATGTATACAGTAAGCACCAACATTTATCACACAAACACTACGCCAAACTGTAAAATAATGTGATAGGCGTAAATGCATAGTTCTGTAAATCGAATAATCTGGGCACGCGAAAGCCTCTATTGATCGTAGCTATCAATAGTCACCTAACAATGTTCCTGATTAGACCCTCAGACTCTTACAGCCACATAACTGTTGTCGATTTATTAACTAGATCTGACTTTCAAGGTACCTTGCATACACAATCTTAACGTTAAGCAAACGAGTTTCATTGGAAACCTTCATGAAGCTTACTATTCGCCATCAACTAGCACAGGACCTTTTTCAAACGACGGAAGCAGACACCATTATTCACAAAATGATAGGCTAAAACTGATTTTGACAGGCTGAGGTCTATGTATGAGAATAAAAATGTATTACATCTATCTACAACTATGGAGCAAAGAGGTTGTCACGAATACAACGTCTGTCAGAGCGATGATAATTCAACGAATGATTACGACATACTGCAGCAAAATAATAATTCTGATTACGTCTTTCTTAAAAATTTCTTAGATTACTAAAATTGTTGCGGAAACAAAGAATACTCTATTTGTGAATAAGTGTGATATTTGCGAAGTATTTGAGCGATAAAATAATAACAGAATGATTGCCAACGGTTGCAATTAGTAACGAACGCCTGGTGCATGAAAACGTTCAATATTTGTCCGTCGCTTTAAATAAATTTCTAAATAGGCAAAGAATGAATACAGGTGTATTGAACACTTACTTAATCTTAGCTTAGTAGCAGTCTATCAAGTGGTCATGTATAGGTACCATAAGAAAAGGTCTTAGTCGGGGAATCAAATTGTACGTACCAGAAACAAAGCATTCCCTGTAGTTTGTTTAACGTAAATCCAATACGTGAACGATATCTGAAAACTGTGCTACGGTACCTGCCACACCATTGTTTAAAGACTGTGGATCAGCATACTTTTAAAGTACTTTCCGGCCCAAAAAATCGAGGCAAAACAATAGGGAAACAACGTGTATAACTGTTTCCCTACATTGTGATCTTAATGCCAAGAACCCTGGAGGTTGCAAGGCTGTGGACCCATCCCTCCTACATAACTGAAACCTTAACTCTTAAGCTTAACAAAACATGTTTTATATACCTCTTTTACTAGAACATATTACATATTGACAGTGCATTGGTGTTCTTTAGTAGCTAATTACCTAGCAATAAAAATGAAGTAAAACCAAAGAAAGTTGGGACATGAAATGTTTATGCTATAAGTAAAAGATAAGGTCATGGGGGCTAAATGAGTACAGAGCCCCTTCCCCACCCCTTGTAGAAACGATGATTTGTGGCCTCAAAATATCAAAATGTCACTGAACCTATTCACCAAAGGTCGTTGTTATGAATCATACTATTTGGGGGACATAAGGTCAGTGCTTGATGTGTATTGTGTTTACTTGAAGTTGCTTTTGGTACTGAGCCAGTGCCTACAAGGCGGTTATTCTGTAAGCTGTTCTTGTAGTTTTCAAGCGAAAAATCAGATCCAATGTGCCCCTTTCCCTATTGTTTGTGCCCAAACTTAACAAACCTTATGTATAATATCTTTGGAGTAACAGCTTTGTCATATCCATTTTGCCGTACGCCGAGAGGTTTTTGCACTGACAGTTGTTAGACATAATGGGTTTTACATGGATTAAAATTTTCACAATCTTAAGTAAACAAATTAATATCTTGAGCCGCTGTTAAATGAGGATGGTGTCCGAAATGACGGCTGTGGCTTGAGATAGTATCGAGGTATGCCGGAGGGAGCCCTGCACAAGGATATCGTACCCAAATGCGATGAAAGTATGAACTCTATGGTTTTAAGGCAGATACACTTGACAAAGGGGGTGTATGTTGAGCGCTATCACTTTAGTTAGAGACCTTTACTGACGATTCCCACAATTAGTAAAGTATAAGCGCATGGATTTCTCTACAAATGTTTTTTGCAATGTCGATTTGGAGAGTTGCATTTAGCAGGCTTATGGATAAATCTAAACATGGGGCTCTGCAGTATGCTATACTCCTCTTGACAATACACACGTGACGTTTCTACGCGGAATGGAACCTAAGAAAGAAGTTTACCTCGTCTCGGAGGGAGATTCCTTTCGGCAGCTTTAATGCACTGCTTCCAGCAGTATTTCGTGACTGCTCGACGCCCAAACGCTGCTTATCAGTCTCTGTAGTCGGCTGTACTCTGGTAAGTGGTGGTGGTGCCTGAAGGGAAGCTGCAACATAAGGATCCGATTCGGCAGATTCAGTAGATTCCGTTTTGATTTGGGTTTCATCCGTTGTGCTTCCAGGCGCATTTTCTATTCCTAGAGAGCGAGAAGAAAAACTTTCCTAAAATAGAGTTAGGTTAGAAATAGAAGATAAGAATACCCTGAACCTTGACAGAGGTACACTTACTGAAAACTGGCCAGACTCTTGTAAGTTTCGCAGTATGGTAACAGCGTCTCAATCGAAAACGTATGGGGCTTAATATATTACTGCAATAATATACCAATGAAGCCTACATGTGTAAAATGGGTAAGTTCCGTCCTCACTTACGGTCACAGTAACTCAGCAACGTCTGGACTACACTGGAACAACAAGCATGTAGCTGACCACAAAAGAAATGCATTGATCAAATAAATACCTTTCTGTGTTCCGAAATCTCCCTCTCGAAGTTTTTCCTCTCTCAATTTCAACTCAGTTCCTGTGGTTAAATTCTTTGTCTCCTCCTTGGTAACAACCGATGAACTTTCTGCGAGAGCTGTCAATTCGCTCTTAGTTTTTGCTGCATCTATTGGCGGCGCCGAATCAACGGTGCCGGCTTTACTATCATCGGGAAGCGGTTGGCTAAGGCTGTCGTCACCTTCCTTCTGCAGCACCATATCACGTTCACTAGTATGTTGCTAAAATAAATAAGTTTATATGTTAAGCCAAAAAAAAGAAGATGTCGAAGAGGAGTAAACTGCTTTTATGATCTGCAATAGTGCTCTTGGTTGCATCAACATGATGACGCTTGCTCCTTGAGAATACTGTAACGTCACTGTCGCAACCAGCACAGGGTAGAGCAACTCCTTTACCATACACATATATACTCTTCACTTTTATGTATCTACCATTCTTACTTGACAACATTTCCTTATTTATACTATTTACAAACCAATGAACGAACGCTTAATTTAAATAAATGAATTTGATAGGCTAAGAATAATCAAGGAATGGTTAAGAATCGTGTGCTAGTATTTGATTGGAAGTTAGTATTAGGAAAAAGGTTAGTGATGACAGGAAGAGGAAATCATACATACAAAGAATCACGTGTACTGGAAAGCCCTCTCATGACAATACAATACAACGTACATATGATCTATACCTGGCATTCTTATACAATCTTGCAGCACGGTTAAATGTAGGAAGCAGGGAAAAAATATATTGGCCCTTCACTTGTCTAACTAACTGAAGTAGTTACAACAATGTGATGTAAGTATGATATATGGGTGGATGATGCAACGATATGCTATCGAATGTGTAGTATGTACTGCTGCCAGGTGAAGCGAGGTATAACTCGACATGTGATAACATAACGGGTAGTGTGGCGAAGTTTTGCCGATTGTCTTGCAGCCCCACATTTTAGCACCACGCGTCATACTACGTACTGAAATGTAGTGTACTGAAACGTACAGTAGTGTACTGCAGTATTGTGTGAAAGTAATGTAGTTATGTGTATTACAGCGCAATGTGGATTGTTAGTATGGTGTAGATTTCTGTAGTATGGTACAGTTTCATAAATTTGAGTAATATCTTCGCACTACCAAAGAACACAGCATCGAAACTCAATGACTGAAGGAATTCGGAACTTACCATCTTTGCAATGCCAAGAATCGATTCCAAATTGAATTTCCTCTTGTAATTAAAGTAAAAATTCTTACATTGTGCTTCTGATTTTGTCTGCACAAGCTTTGCTATCGCAGGCCAATTTCGGCCGTGTTTTTTCAATCCTGGAAATCAAAAGTAAAGGGGACACTTGTCAATTTGTTCAACATTGCATTCTTACACAGAGTCAATATAAGTAATTAATTAATTAACTAATAAGTAAAGAAATAAAGAAATAAAAAGGTTTTCAGTTGGACAGCAACAACTATCAAGTCACTTATTAATAAAAGCTAATAATTGTAAACATCTTTTAGTAACAAACAATCAATGGGATATGCAGCCTTAGGCTCTCTCTTCAAAGTGATTGGTTGTGGCTTGTGATTGACAAAGGATCGAAGATGTACTCCACACTCAAGCCAAAGCGTAGTAAATATGAATAACGATACGTTTCAAAACACTGTAAAACATTTTAAGGCTTGGTCTGACCTACACTTGATGTCAAATCAGTTAGATTCTTATTTTGTCTTTGCTGACGATAGTTGCTTTAAATGCATCTAGGTATATCTGTATCTGTATAATGCATAATTATGACCTTAAATTGATCGATTAATATAGGCAGCCAACTGACTAAGCAGCGAGCAAATCAAATAATATAATTGAGAAGCCAGTAAAAATGATGCAATAATAAATTGATGATCCGAGACATTAATCATTCAGATACGTCATCAAATAAATCGTCTATCCACACGTAAACGATATAAGAAGTCACTATAGCTTCAACCCATCTCCTAATCAACTATATACTCCTTTATAAGAAGCAACACTTTATAAGCAACAAGAGGTTCAAATCTTTGTGCAAACCAAAGCCACAAAGGTAGGAGGGCCAGCTTGGAATAGTTTTCCCTCAAACAAACAAAAGACAAAAAAACAAAAAAAAATCGAAAATAGAACAGAAGTAAAACAAAATTTATTTGGGCGACCTAGACTCCCTATGGAGACGAAGATACGAATTTAGTGTTAAGACATAGTGTCAACAAATAACAAATTAGCAACACGTGTGCCAGTAAAATAAAGAAATTTAAGCAACTTTCAACCAAAGCTAATATTTTCGGTTGTTTAAACTAATCAGCAATACAATCTCCATGATTGTCCACTCATCACTTGAAGTAACAAATAAATGGAAAGCTAAATTAATGAAGTATCTTTTCAGTCACTATAAATAAATCATTCTAAAACAATAGCAAAAAAGACGGCTAACGAACCTTCGACAGCTTTGGCCATCTCTGCTTCGGACCACCGTGATGGATCAGTGTGATCTGAAGCAAGGCAAAGAATTGAGTAAGTTGAAAAATGCAGAATTCCAAAGAAAGAAAAAGTCTGCAAACATTCAAATGCATAGAATGGAAATAAAACAGTACAATAAAGTAGAGACGAAAGTCAAGCTACAGAAGGCGTTGAGCATTTTAAAGTGATACAAATTCTACAAATTCAAGTAAAGATCCAGGGTATGGTGATGTCGGATTCGGCTTATGGGGGATTACAGAATTCTTCATATCTAAAGATAAAGTGAATCTGTGCTTGGCATGAGCCTTTCTGTTCCTTTCTGTGCCACGTCTGTCTGTTACGAGCAATGTGATAACCCTGTCCGATTGCTGAAACAATATGTTGCAATCTTCGATCTGTCAGCCTGCGAGTACTCCGACGTATCTAGGTAGCACCAACCACGAGCCAACTCCTAAACTATCACTACGACGAGGGGAGGGCAGGGTAGGCTAAGGTAGAGTAGGGTAAGCAACCAATTATAGTAAAGGATCTGGACTCGAATCCAAGGCGGATCTTTCTAATTATCCCTGAGAACACCGTGCAAGGGGTACACTAAACCCTTACCAGGTTTCTTCGACAAATGTTTGGCTATAAGCTGATCCACAGATAGTGCTGTACTGCTGGAATGCTGCGCAACAACAGGGGCTGATGCAACCACTGGTGGTTGGCTAATGGCATGCGTCTTCCCTTCCACGTCATCGCTCGTCACTGATTCTGCTTCACCGTCCTCTTCATCCTCATTTTCTTCCTCCACTTCAACGTCTTTGTCTTTACACCTGCGAACCGAGAACAAGAGGGTCGTACCAAACATTAGAATTCGATTGTTTAAAGGGGGAAAGCTGTATAAAACATCGCAACTGCAATAGGAAAAGCAGCGGCTCCACTATCTTTGCCTGCTTATAAGCTTTCTTCTTCTTGACGTCGGTAGTTTAACAAGGAAATGCACAGAAGCAATATTAATTATTTTTTTGTTTCAAAATATGGCTACTGATTATCCAGGAACGCAATATTTTGATAGCCTAGTACAAGTCTTCCCCATGCGACATGTCGACTACGCTCTGCATTAGTATTTATGCTCTACGATTATCGGCAGTGATCGCTTGCTACAGGCTACACGCTCACTAAAGAAGCAGCTAAATGTTTCTTTTGGCAGCTTCTTGGTTCATCCGTGAGGCGTTTCGTACGTTCAAATCCCGTCTGCAGTTTACATTACGAAAGTGATTCCCTTGCTCTGCGTTTTGCCTCTTAGTCCCACGATATCTTTCTTGGCAAAAACACTAAAGCAAAATATGCTGAAGCCGATAATTCTTGGTATCTCTACGTTCTGCAATTATTCGATTAATTATTATACAATTTATTAAAGCACAATATGTATGAATAATATATTTACCAGTTCCCAGAGTCCTGCCCTCTTCAGATAAAAGGTACATTTTAAAGTAGTTTCAATATTTGTCAAAGCTTGTTACTGAGGCTATAATAGTAGTTCCTATTTACTTATTACCAATATTTTTAGTGAAGTAAATGGAATAAGAATACGGAATGAACAAGTCATAGATATCAACGTGGTTTCATTTCTCTTGAGAAAGTTGCAGTTGCGACAGTTTGATCTGCTAACGTTACATCATCATACATTATCCTCTAACGAAACTTTTCTTTAAGAATATGTAGATATAACAATAAAAATCACCCAAGTCTTACCTTTGTTTGATTGGCTGCTGAATATCAGATCCTCCCACCAACTAAAAATGTAAAGAACACTTGGATATACACGTTGATCTATGACTCCGATTACAATCATGGTAACAATAACCATGACGGCGATTATGATGATTATCAAGATGATTACGACGATGTTGACGATGATAATGATAATGATGATGATGATGATGATGACAATGAAATTGATAGTTATGGTTCTGGTAATAATAACGATGATTATAATAATGATGATGACGATTATTGATTATGCTGCTGCTGATAATGATAATGACGATGACGATTATTATTTTTTTAACATCTGTGCCATATATTTCTGTTATAACATACAAGAAAATTACATGCGCTTCTTACATTTCATTTACATTTGATGATTATAATG
>JAAAKL020010733.1:0-14148 GCA_010016065.2 Carybdea cf. marsupialis auct. non (Linnaeus, 1758) | reverse complement strand
AAAGACGTTGCCTCTGGACACCGAACAGCAAGGTTATTTCTACACTTAAACCCTAACCACCAGTCTGGTCCAGCTCTCTTATTGGTCTCCCAATTTTCCGGAACTTTCATTTTATTCCCACATGCGAATTCATATGCCAGCTCACGACATTTCTTTGGTGATACGTTATGGAACATGTTTGCAAGGCGTTTAATATGGTCTGCCATATCCTTTTCCATTTCACGGAGAATTACAAGTTGCTTGGCTGCAACAGCTTTGTATCCAATCACTGGTTTCGGGTTGTTCTGTTTTTTTCACCATGTAACGTTTTAAAGTCATTCGATTTATGTCAAAATCTTTCGAGACAGAGCGAATGCTTTCACCCTGTGACACTCTCTCTGCTGCACGTTCTAATTCATCTTCTGGCGCTGTTACTCGGTCTGTTTTTCTCAAAATATAATGAATTTTGTCATCAGATTTACAGACTGCGCAAGTAGTTTCAAGCAAGATATAATTAGAATAACTTTTTTTACTAGGTGAATATTATCATTTTATTATGTAATACAACGTCGCGTCAATCAAATTTAACAAAATTAATATCTAAAATCAATTAGTAATGGATTCCTTTGGAAAGACGTTTGGGTATTCTCTATTTGACATTCTACAGCCTCAAAGTATTCCCGGTAACCTTTAAGGAGTTTCTTCAATAGTGTTTGGGTATTATGTAAAAAATCAAAATGGCTTTTCATAAATGTAATAGATTTGTTTATGACAAAGAGTAATGTTTTAATAGAACAAAAGATTTGCCTAGTGAAGGAATTGCCTTTTATTTTCATGTATCATTCATTAGGCTAATTACCCTATTGTTAAGTAATTAGTGAAGTATCTATTGTTTACGATGTAACTAGGTAACTCAATGGTTTACTGGTTGTACTGCACAGTTTGCAGTCTTATCCGTTCCATGTCCTATGGCTGATAATGTTTGTGTCCAGATGAGGGCATTCGAAGTTTTCACTCCACGACCCAATTCTTTTTCTAACCATTAACAATGCAACTTCTAAATGATTTACTATCTATAAGGATCCCAAACCTAACATGACTTAAATAAGCACCATACATCATATTTAACTTCACCTAATTGGTATAGTAAGCTTTTGCATATCCTTTGGTATGTAGAAATATAAGACATAAAATTTTTTGCCACAGAATTTTTATGGGGTAAATTGTGCCATGGCACAACTTACCCCAGCCAGAGTGCCACGGATTACCCCATCGTTACATTTCCTAAGCTGCGTGTCACAGCATCTCTGGTAATGAAGATATGTTAAAAGAAGCCTTCCATAATAAAAGACAACTTAACAGACTATCAAATGCTACCAATACTATATATATATATCTATAGATATCTATACTGTATGAGTACAATAAATCCACCAACCTGTTTCCTTTGGATCCACTCAGAAATCGAAAAATCACTTTTGTCTTCTTAAAACTTTGGTCGTTCGCAAAATCGTCAAGCTGCTCACATCAATAGCAATCAATAATGATCATTGAGCAATGGATGGCATCATCTTTCACAGGAAGTCAAACAAGGAGCCTGGAGAGGAGGTGGCTTAACTTACCCCATGGCACAACTTATCCCAGTCTCCCCCCTACGGTATACAAGAGAAAAAGATTTATTAATTCGTACCTTGTAACTTTGCAATCTCATCCTGCAGTAGATAAGTTGACAAAAGATGAATCAGATTTCATAGATTCTACACACCGTAACACGCCATGTTGTCCTCTCAAAGCCAAGAGTTCCGAGTTCGATTTAGACAGAGTGGTCTTTGCTATCCGACGTCACTCTCGTTATAGTTATAGGTGACTTTCGGAGTTACCGACGTCGAGCGAACGTTTTGTCGGCGCACTGTCCCTCCTAACTTGACTGTTCATGAGCCTCAAAACAATGGTTTAATTACGAAATCAGTAAATTTTACTTCCCAGGCGTCTAAAACAATGACTGACAAATGCATTTAGGGAGGTCAAATCCAAAAGTTGCCCTCCCTAGTTTTTCGTTGTTACTGTTGTGTTCCAAGATTGTGAAGCCAAGAATATGATACTTCGTGTAACAATCACCGATTGGGATCTCCCACCTGTGCCTTATACATTGAGGACAGGAACAGTTCTTCGCCCTGGTCTTCCGGAAAATAATTTTAGAAACATCTCACGCCTGTGTTTTATAAAAAGATTCTAGATTCTAGACGAGAAAGGGGATGACACTCAGATGAAAGTGAATCTGAGGATACATAAAACAAATGAATAAAAGAAATCACTCATATATTGCATTTTACAGGGGGACATTGCCCTCCCTGCCCATACCCAGGAACCGCCCCTGGGTGAAGCGTCGTGGTGCGCAACGTGGAAACCGTGAGTTCGACTCTCCGTGGTCCCACGATTTTTCACCTTCGAAATTTTATAACATCTATGTCACCATGCAGTCATTCTTATTCTTCTACGTAGCTTTTACGTGCACCGTAGGTTGCTAACTAAGAGTCACACATTCCGATCATTTGCCATAGCTTTCACTTGCACATACCCCTCCCATATCTTTACGTCATCAAACCACATTTTTCTCGGTCTGCCACGTGACTTGTGTCCCTCGATGTAACCTTTAATTATATTAATAAACAGTTTTCCATTGGAACTTGCAGTAATATGACCAAAACTGCAATTTTCCCTTTAGCAATCTTATCAAACAATATCAGGGTTGTTTCATTATTTTTAAGACCTTCTCATTTGGAACTTTATCAGTCCATTTAATCTTTAGCAACCGCCAGTAGCACCACATTTTAAATGCATTTATTCGTTTCTTGATGTTTTTACTTATCGTTCACCCTTCACAACCGTATGTCATTACTGACCAGACATATGTCATTAACAGTTTCTTTTTAGTAGTTATATCAATAGACGTTTTTAGCAAGCCTTTATGTTCGCAAAGTGCTTTCTTAGCCGTTGCGATTGGTTTTTAACTTCTGTTATTCAGTTTCCATCTTGTGTAACTGTGGTTCCAAGGTAATTGTACTGTTGAACTTGTCCTAGATTCTGATTGTTCATTTTAATGTTAATCACCGTGCTTAGTACTTTTCTAAAAACTATCGTCTTCATTTTTTCGAGATCATCTTCTTATGCTACTTAAATAATGGTATCGTCTGCATACTTGATGTTAGTGATACTAATTCCACTTACCTTGATTCCTTCTTGGCTTTTTAGTGCTTCTTTAACTAAATCCTCGCTGAACATATTAAAGAAAATTGGTGATAAAATGTGCCTTTGTCTGATCCTTAAAAATTTCTACATTCCTTGAATTAAAAATTTTTCGTTCTCACATGCGCTTTCTGGTGCCAGCATAAGTTTGTTATTAAGCGTAATTTTTTCTTCTGGAATTTCGTATTTTCGCAAGACTTCAATCAACTTCGCATGATTGACTCTATCAAAGGCTTTGACATATGCAATGAAACACGCATATATCTTGTTCTTTTCCATAAATCTTTCACATAGAATCCTCAGCTGACATATTCCATCTCTAGTGTCTTTATCCTTTCGGTAGCTTAATTGACTTTCACTCAGTTTTCTTTCAACTAATGGAGTTATTCTTCGTTTCATAATGCAGTTATTGCAACGTAAAAAAAGCTGATCCCTGATCTTTCACTTCCAGCAGAGTTGATGCAGTATTTCCTTGATGCGAACTGCTTCCCTTGGCTGATTTTTTCGGCAGAGCTGCTACAAATATTGGGTATCCGTATAATACATTGGTATCGGAGGCAGATGACAAAAATTATTGCCATTGATTAAAGAACAAGTGGTCACATCATCGTAGCCTCGTTTTCATTTATTGTGCAACTTTCCTTTGGGAAATGGTATTGTTTGGTATCCCTGTGTGTCCTTTCTGGAAACTTCGGTAAAATCTCTTAAGTACTCGATGTTACTTGCACCAAAGATATTCAGACGTCGTACATGTTCAGGTTTTTAGAGACGCAGCTTGAGGTACTCATAACGAAAAAATGAGCAAGATGGAAGTTAGCGAAAGTATAGGAGAGGAGATTCCTTTTAAGTCAGACAAGTAAGATGGTCTTGTTAACTCTGCTTTGATTTAGTGTTGAGTGGTGGATGTTTTACTGTTCTTCAATATCCTGTGCGTTATTTTTGCTGTTGATGTAATTGTAAATACCCGATGTGGATTCAAAATAGACTAATATTAGTTACCGGTATTAACCCATATTCAGAGATAGTTGTTACTTTTAAAAGGTTGTTAATGACCATGAGTTTTAGGTCGTTTGTTTTACTTTTAGGTTCGTTGTTTTACAATGAAGTCGATAGCTGTTGTTTATATCACACAAGTGTACCGGTATCATCAGTCCTTAACTTATGTGACTGAAGGGATCGAGCTCGCACTTGCTGTCATGTATATTGGTCTCTTGATATTATTACCATTAAACACATCGATTTCCTCATAGAGTTTATGGGCCACATAAGGTTTGTAACTTTGTAGGCCACATAATGATAAGGTTTGTAACTTTGTAGGCCACATAAGGTTTGTAACTTTGTAGGCCACATAAGGTTTGTAACTTTGTAGGCCACATAATGATAAGGTTTGTAACTTTGTAGGCCACGTAACTTATGTCATAAGGTTTGTAACTTTGTCTAACTAGTAACTTTGTCTAACTAGTGCAATAGTAAAGTCAACAATCCAGGTGGTTGATCCCGAATTCTCACCACTACCAACAACCTTATTTTTTGTTTCGCTGTTAGCTTCATCGGTGCCATTTTCTTTACTCAGGCAGACACACAAGCAGTCATGAACAACATAGTGTAGAACTCAATAAACATGAAGTGCTTCTGATATGTGCAGACACTTTCTTTCCTTAAGCCATGCTGGAAACAATGTTTAGACAAGTCATCCTTCATGAGATGTTAGCTATCATTGGTTGACAAGTAAAGTACCAAGGGCCTACTGTTGGCATTTGTCAGCCCTACACATTATTGTTTTACAGAATTAGTGGCAGACCATTTAGGCCATGACAGTACTTGATTAGGTGCTTGATTCACATGGGTTCCCTTCACTGTTTCGACGAGAATGTTTCCCCACCACTTCCTATTGTTGAATATTTTGTAGTGTAAGAATCAGGACTATAGTGTTTTTCTCTACTGTATTTTATGCAGCTTACTAGTGTCCAGCATCCATGAAATTATCCTTGAAAATTGTCTTACTATAGGCTTGTTGCCCACTACGAGCAACATGTCCAAAACAGTGAAGCTACTTTCCCCAAAATTAAGAGTTTTGATATTGGCTTTAAAAACCGAAAACTCTTGTTAGTTTTTTTTTATTTTTATATATTATGTGGCTGTTGTACCAAGAACTGTTTGGTAGCATGACATGTGGGATGAGTTCTGGGCTCATAATATCATTGAGCATTTTGAACTCAGCCAATCACAGTTTAATCTTCAAAGCTACATAAACAGTAAGCATCATTTAGTTGACAGGGATTTCAACTCATTTACTATGACAGACACTGTACTGCATCATAGGGAGACTTTTACTCAAACCCAGTGTAACAGCCATGTAGCGACGCATAGATAATTTTAGGGTGAGGTAGATCCTGACATTATAATGATGCAAGAATGTGCTTTCTCTGTCTAAGTCAATCCAATACAAACTAGTAGCAACAACTCAAGTAACGAACATTATGATAAACTGGCAGCATCACAAAGACTCACTGCAATTTGATGCCAAGAAACGCAACAACTCCAGCCATTCAGGAACTCCAAACTACTCCACTGAATGAGATAAAATGTTACTAAACGTAAATTCTTGTACTATGACAATAATGTGAACTCAAACCTTGAGAAATTTGTGTGGGGATTCCCTGACAATTCCAAACACAAAAATGTAAACAAACTTATTACTCAATGGCAAAAAGCCATGTGGCTGTAGCTATGTACCAAGGAAGGATGCTTACAAACAATGTCACACAGTGTCACGACTACCAACAAGGGTGACTCTATTATAACTTGCATAACCTACAAAGCAAATCTGCTGTATTATCAAGGTAACAATGACCCAAGTAAATTTACTCATTAGTAACAAGACAAACTAAACTTACAAAACTAAAACCTAATCCTGCCCTGGTTACACCAAGACACTTTACAGCATCCTAATTATTCCATCTGTCAAAGCTGAGGATGATAGACAGTGCCTTCACTTTCTGAAGTTCCTTTGTATAGGTTATTTGCTGATTGGCTATTTGAAGTTGCAAAACAATAGTATGATTGTTGTATGTTTATTTTGGTGCAAAAAATTTGACAATGTAAAAAATGACTCAAAGGTAAAGGAATCAAGGTAATGGTAACAAGATGGTGTGTTCAAGTGTTTATGATAGTTATTCCGATAGTTAATCTTCCTTTTCAGTGTTTTACTAATGAGGAAATTGGAGATGAGGGGTTGAGATATCAATGGTTCCTTTAAGGTCAATTTGACCTACTAATTTATGGGATTTGTTGTCTTCACACAAGGAAAGTGGCACTAGAATTTCAATATGTAAAGCAGATGTTTGCCATGATCCGGGATCAGCAGACTGGACAAGTGAACTTAGTAATGTTGTTGTAGATTGATATGATGGAACTCCCCTGCCGGGTAAGCAAACTAAACTCTGATTAAAGGGAACTTGATTTTTCAATCTTCTTTTTCGACTGGAATTACATGTATTGATTTCTGATGAAACAAATCTGTACACCTCTCCATTACAATAAGAGAGAGGTGACAATGGAAATTGTAGGCCAAGTACTTCTGAATATGTATGTGCTTTGTTTGGTATTCAAAAGTACATGGGATTAGTTTCTTTACCATGTATTAAGTGTTGTTAAAGCAAAGACATATAAGTTACTTTGGGAACATTGCTGTAGCAGAAACCATGACTTCTTTTTGAGAAATTATCGAAATATCTTAGCAACCAATCATCTTGCAACAGAGAGAACTCTTCTAGAAATAAGCTACATTTGATAAAGCTTATTGTTAGATATAGTCAATAAGAATTTGCAGAGCTATATGTGTCACAAAGAAGCTGCTATCAATGAAGCAATGATAATATATAGAGGGCAATTATCCTTTGGCAAAGCATTTGCCTCTGAAGCCTACAAAGTATGGCATAAAAGTTAGGTCAGGGCTGATAGTATAAATGGTTATGTGAATTCAGTATTTATGTGGGTCAACCTGCAGGTGTTCTGAGAGAAATTTGTTTTTGAATTGACTTAAAGATTATCAAAGGGACATAATATTTACTTTGATAATCACTTCAATAGTTTTCCTTTTATTGAAGAATATATTGCAAGAGCAGTGCTGGCGCCTCTTCTGTGAAAAAGTGACAATGTAATGTTACACATAACAATGTACATGAATATGATCTCTTTTAGGAAGGAGCTTTGTGAGCAGTGAATGCTAATAAACGTAGGGCTAAACAACAAGATATGGAAGGTGAAGTACAGTGTTTTTATGTCAGGGGTTTTGCAGTTTATTTGGTTTCACTTAGTGTAGACATTTTGAGGTAGTTGAAAGTAGATTGGAAGATGGTTCTGTCAAAATGTACCTTTATCGTTGTTTTGCAGAGCTCACTTTATAAAATAATACTTTGCTATTGAAAGTTACATCTTTTCTCTACAAATACTTTTCAGACCATTTTCCACTTACTAATTTGAAAAGGTGTTAAAGTTATGATTTGGGAATACCTATGCAAATCATCAGCATCATCATTTTGTGCTTGGGGGTGCTCATGTTTACTTTGTCAGGTATGGTGCGGTTTGAGTCCATCACAATGTATATAGCTATTGTCTTGGAGTGAAAGAGTTAGCCTATCTAATGCATAGAAAGAGCATGTGAAAGGTCCTTACACATAATCACATGGCCGTGGCCACTGCTGTCCACAAAGTCCATTTGAGGCTGAGTGTCATTAATTTCAAATCATGAAACAAGGGGAAAGCTTAGAGAACAGTCTATACACATACATCTTCAGAAAAGTACCTGTACATAACTTCATCCATGATAGCTACAATGCACAGATTATATTTCAAAAAAGTTCTTAAAAAGAAAGTGAGAGTCTAAATAGTTTTGAATCAACACAACTTTCCATGCAATGGATTATGAAATACTAAAGTGCCTCCAGTTCATGACCACTAGATACAAGATGCATGTTCCAAAAATTGTCTTTGTATACTTGAGACTTTGAGTATTCAAAAAAGATACAATCTGAATAATTAAAGAAGGAAGATATAGTTACATTGGCATACTTGGCATTCATAATGAAGAGCTTTGATGAAAATTGATGTGGTAGAAGCAAGTTACTGTATTAGGCATTTAATGGCAGGAATGTGCTAACTACAAAAATCTTCATTGGCAAGGTCAAAATTGTAAGCACAAGACTGTAGAATTGTCTGAACTTTCTCTACACAGAAATCTGCAAACAGATGAGAATATATCTAGTCAAAGTTACACATACATTGGCCTTGAATGAGAACAACATTCTCAATAGGATTGTCGTAAATGTTCTCATCTTTCTCTAGGGCCTACTGGTATTGGTATTTCTCAAGAAATTTTTGACCCTTTTTAAGAGTTGAGAAGAACCTTTCTGCATCTGATGATGTCATAGTCATCATTAGGATATGTTTTACTCATTCACTCTGAAATAATAGTGCTATTGTCATGATGGCAAACCCAATGGTGCATAACATGGTTAACAAGTACAAATCCTAGAGGGAGATCAGAATTATTGATTATGGATGTAGGTACTCCCAAATTGCAAATTTCACACATTTAAGCTATAGAAAAAACCCAGGAAGGTTCATTTTGATGTCATCTGAAAATTTCTTCTTGAACATTGGATCAATTCAATTTGAAACAAATGAGCCCAAAATAAGCCAGAATTCCACTGAAAGTAGTATCATGAACTCTATCTTACTGTATCTCCCTATCAACTATTAAAATAGGGTACTTATTATCATCCTTTCCTCTGCACCAACTGCTACCAAATAGACCTAAGTTGGAGCAATACCAACACCTATGTTTCACGCTTCTTTGTAATGGCCAATGTCCTCCCCCCTTGGTATCTGGTATTTCACCTCTACGTTTATTTGTTTTCTCTTGAAAATTTGCAATCATCTGCTTGCATAGCCCTTGTCTGAAAGAGAGCATGCTTGAATGTCTCTGCCACTTGCTTTGTGATGTGGCAATTCCTTCACTAAAACGTAGCTATTTGCCACACACAAATCAACTAAAACCGTCAAGAGCTTCTTCCTGATGAAGACAAAGTCCTTAGGGGATCACTGTGATCCACACCATTTATAAATTTATTGTAGAGTGCTACAAGTTCTGGCCACAATACATTGTTCCATGCCCCATCACATTGCCACCTTTTAACAGATGATTATAGTTTTGGTGAGTTATAGGACAACTTTTTTCCTGGTCCAGTGTCTCTGGTTACTCCAGCAGGTTTCCAGATGTTAATACTAAATTCATTCACATATCCTTTGACACTATCAGCCCTGACCCAAACTTTTATCCCATACTTGGTAGGCATTGCAGGCAAATATTAGCAGAAAGATAATCTCCCTCAATATGTAATCATTGCCTCAGCAATAGCAGCTTCTTTATGAGGTCGATAATTCTGCTGGCTATTATCATTTACTACATCTAATATAGGCCATACCAAATGAAGCTTGTTTTGTGCAGGGTCATCTCTGTTGTAATTCGATCAATTACTCACCTGCAAATATTTTGAAATTTTTTTTGATCAGATCCCACATCAAGGTTTCAGATATAGCAAAGTTCCCAAAATATCTGTCCTTGCTCCAGTAACACTTTATATGTGGTAAGGACACTAAAGCCATATACATCCTTGCACCAAGGAAAGCACATATGTCCTCATCCATAGTTGGTCTCCATTTTGGATCTATTTATACCTGATCCCTATCAAATGTAGTTGGGACATATTTTGAAGGGACGTTATGGATATGTAGCACTGCTAACTTCTTAATGGTTCAGGGTATTTGAGCAATTCTGCCACAGATTCCCATTTCATCTCAAAAACCCTTTTTCATGTTGAAGAGAACTCATGAGCTCAAACTGGTGTTTGTTTGTTATCAATGGTTAATTGATCAAGTTTATGTATCATGTGTAAGACCACAAGGTTCCTAGCATGTCAAATTTGAAGAAATGATTTTGAAGCAGTAGGCTGCCAAGGTTTAGAGCCACCTCTATGATGAATAGGCCTGCTAATTAAGATTGCTATGGTGCATTTCCAATTTTGCATTCACACTGATACAACAGTTGCAAACAATTGAATGTCAAGAAATGTCTCATAAGAATTGATTTTGTGAATGAAATTTTCTTCGAAGTGGATTCTAGCAGTGCTGGCTTTACAGTCATGTTGCTTTACTGACCTTGTGAAACAAGATGTCAGAGACATTAGTAGTCTTTTTTTGTCTGATAGTTTACAAATGAAATAATTGAAAAAGAGACCTGGGTACAATGTCTTGTGAAAGGGGAACAACCTCATCTTGATAACACATATTATGCTGAGCTCAGAGAGAGAGCATTGCACCGCTATGCTACATTAGGAGCCAACCCTGTTTGATAGTTAACAGCTCTGCCTGTTGCTCTTAGGGTCTTGATGAAATGTGGCATAATAATGCAATGGCTTTTTATATACTGGTAGTGTAGTTGTCAATCTATCTTTTTGCCTGACTTTTGCTGGCATTTCTGTAATTCTTTATGCCAAATATTCTGTTTCAA
Source organism: Carybdea cf. marsupialis auct. non (Linnaeus, 1758) (assembly GCA_010016065.2). NCBI lineage: Eukaryota > Metazoa > Cnidaria > Cubozoa > Carybdeida > Carybdeidae > Carybdea > Carybdea cf. marsupialis auct. non (Linnaeus, 1758). The sequence goes on along the minus strand of JAAAKL020010733.1, from coordinate 3,350 downwards.
ACTCTTGCTATCCATTGCAACTCTGATGAGATGCTTTTCAGTTCCTTACTATCAATACATAGTTTCAAGTTATATCCCCTTTTTGTAGTACAAATTATCTCTTTGAGTCATTGTGTATTCCCTGGTAGTGTGCCTGCCTGAATACTTAAATAGGCCTATGGAAATTTCACTTATGAGTGGCTTAAGCTATCTTATGAGGCATTCTACTCATACAAAAAGACAAAACAAAAATATTTAGGTTTTGCTTGTGAGAATTTGGGATTGACTTCCTGGTTTGTTGATTAACTATTGCACTATTTGATGTGGTGGTTCAGTCAGCATTTACAGTGTGGAAACTCCTGGTATTGATCTCCATGAGCATCTTATGCACTGATGTTTATGAATAGTATGTTTTTCATGATTGCTAGTATGTGTACTGAGTACTTATGTAAGCAAATGGCACTGATGTAGCTGATATTAAGACAGAAAGCAAAACAGAACACTCCCAAATTTAAATATGATCAAGGTTGCTGGTGAGCATTCAGGATCATGTTGTCAACTTGGCTATTTTACTATTTAAGAGTAGTGATTGAGCCAGGGTTTTGGTGTGATAGGCCATGGGTTTGATCCCTACTAGCACCATATTCATTCATGCTCGTTATATATTATAGGTGTATATACTCAATCTACAGACAGAACTGTTACATTCCTTTGTGGCTCATTAGTGCAGAACGGAGAACTGAGAAAGAATTCTAGCTCTGGAACTAACAAAGCTGCTACATGACAGTTAAAAGAACTCACATGGTACCATGCCAAAGTTGTTGAACAGTGTATGCCCAGTTGACATAGCAGATATAACATATATTTTTCTCTTCTCATACTGGTCCAGAGGAATAGAGTTTGCTGTCACCCTTAACCCTCTTTAACCCGGATATTCCATATATGGGATACCTACCTTGCCCATAATCATAACCAAGTATGTGCCACAAGAGATAGCTGCATATTTGCCAAACTCAATTCTATGCTACTAGAAGCATGTGGCCTCGCTGATCCACATTTTATGATTACAGGTTACAGTTACTTTTTAAAATTTTGTACGTGAGAAAATGTCACAGTTCAAGAGAATGATGAATGCAGATGACATTTCTGGTGATGAAGAAGTACCAAATGTTGATTCTGATTTCTTTGATGTAGATGGTAATACAGAAATGGATCATGTCATGTTGCAGTTACCTTTCGTAGGAAAGAAGATTATTGATAGTGTTGTTATGTCACTGATGCAGGTAACTGACAGTAGCAGGGACACTTCTCATAGCATTGATTCATGTATAGATGGCATAGGTCAGAATAGTAAACTAATTGTGAAGCCTTGGATGCATGCAAAGCAAAACTAGTTGACATTCCACATGTGGTATATGAAACAGTTCCATCAAGAAACCATAAACCTTCTGAAAGTCACACTTTAATGCATTGAATGAATTGAAAAAGAAGAGAGATATTTGTATAACAAAGCAAGACAAGGGTTCTGGTAAGCCTATCATGATTTGAGATGAAACTGATTACATCTTGAAAATGAATTCTTATTCTTTCTGATGCAGAAAAGTTTCTAACAGCCAGTTGCATAAAAGTGTCTAATTTGTTTAGGCTAGTCTAAAGAACAATAGAGTGGTCTTAAAGCGACTGGTCTCTATATTAGCCAGTTGCATAAAACGCATTTTCTCAAATATTAGTCCACAGCACATCTAAAAATTATAGACTCCTAGCTACATGTCTAATTTTTTAGCTAACTATGGTGAAACAAAATGGCGTGCAGACGAATTCTTCGATACCAAGCTTGATGTGCACTAAACAGAGAGAAAATATTTCGAGACAGAGCAAATCCGTTTGATTTTTACGACGACAAGGAGTTTTGTAAAAGATTTCAATTTGACATCTTATGTAATCTTATGTGATCTAATCGAGGCGGATATTTCACATCCAACAAGGAGGAACACAGCTATACCCTGGTGTATTCAGGTCCTTGTAGCTTTGTGCTACTATGCATCAAACTCATTTCAGCAAGTGGTTGGAGATTGTTTTGGGATAGATAAGTCAACACCAAGCAGAATTATTTGGTGAGTCACAGATGCTCTCATAGGCCATTTGGATACTTTCATAAGTTTACCACAAGGGAATGCATTAGAACGAACAAAGACCAAGTTTAAAGAAATACGGAGAATTCTGGGCGTATTTATTGCAATTGACTGTACGCATATAGCAATACCTGTTTCACAAGGACTCGAGTAGGCATTCCTTAATCGAAAAGGATATAAACCGTTAAACGTACAGGCTACCTGTGACTGAAACTTTTATTTTTCAAATCTTTATACTAATTGGCCGGAAGCTGTCACAATTCATGGATACTACAACAAAGCAATTTATGGTACGAACTCAGTGAAGGAAATATCAAAGGAATTCTTTTAGGAGACTCGGATACCCTTGTAAACCTTTCTTATTGACACCATTTGTGAACCCAAATTCAAGGGCTCAGAGAGCATACAACTACTATCTGTGTAGAGGGCGAGTAGTAATCGAGCAAGCCTTTGGGGAACTGAAACGTAGGTTTCAAGGATTGAAAGCAGGATTGCGTGTTGAACCAAAGAAGGCGGCAAAGCTTATAACGGTTATGGGAATTTTACATCATATAGCCAAGCAATGCAATCAACCGGACTTTGATGAGGATACACCCGATGCTAGACAAGAGTTTGATGATAATTTAGAACAACATGACACAGAGCATATCACAGATGGTAGGCGATTCAGGGAAAATATCGTAATGACGTATTTCACACAATGATTTTAATTGCAACAAAGACTGAGTATGAAGTAACTAATATAATATTGCTATAACTGATACTGTACAAACAACAAACAAACGTTAAAAGTGTTATTCGTTACCATCATTGTCGACTTGCGTAGTAAGCTCTATTGTATAATGTTGACCACTGATCAAAACTGCATATTCGAACTCCATCTTGGCACGTTTTATCTTAGAATAATTGATGTCCTCCTTTAGCTGGGATATCTCCAGTTCGATTTCGAAATCTCTAACTCTACTTTTTTCTTTTCGAGGCCAAGTACTTCTCCATGCAGTCTGTTTAGATCTATATCAGCTTTCCTTTTTTTAGTATTGCTTGATAACGGAGACAAATCAATTTCTTCGTGGCCTGGGGTCTCGCATTCCAGTTCGGTACTGCACGACACTGAGGGTTCAATCGGTAGTAGTGCAATTTTCGAGAGTTGACCATCAACCGAGAAATGAGGAGCCGATCTATTGTTTATGTTCAGCCACCTCGTGACCATGCGAAGTTCACGGTGATGTCATAGTTGGT
>JAAAKL020010732.1:0-14150 GCA_010016065.2 Carybdea cf. marsupialis auct. non (Linnaeus, 1758) | reverse complement strand
GGAGGGCTGGTAGGAACGGAAGATTGTCAACATTTCACTGACATGTTCCTTCCCGGTTCTGTTCAACGACAGTGAAATGCAAGGAAGAGGTTGCGCTTGCAGTAATTTTGTCTTCTTGTTTCTTGCAAATAAGACTGGGTCTAAAATATATGGCTGTACAGAGGCTATATGTTCCCCAGTTAATTTTAGTTTCTTATTTTAAATATTAACCGATGACCGTTATTAAGCAAAATTTACGGATTTGGTAATAGTTTTTATCATTACTGTGAATAATGAATCAATTTTTCCTCTCTTGCATAGTTGGAGAAGACGTTGACAGAAAATGGTGAATCTATTCGGGCTAATTGCGAGTCGCTTGATGCAAGAATTTCTTCTCTTTTGGCAAAAATGGACGCTTAACGTGGATCTTACTGACTACTGACAAAGCGCATGGTAGCACACCGAAGAACACTTATTAATTTATTTAATATGGATGCAACGCTAAAGCTGAAGAGATACTCATTGTAGTTAGAACATATGTAGACATGAAAATTGAAATATTTTCTTTTAGAAAGGTTATCAGCGCTGTTTTCTGTTTTACTGCGTAGTCGATCAGTTTGTATTTCTCCTTGTATGCCCCTAACAACAGGTCAACTCTGTACCGTTGACATATTTAAAGTAGAAAATCTACCCTATAGACACCACACAATCACAACACATGGTTACTGCTGGCAACTGTGACTTGACTGGAAATTGTTGCCGAATGACCACTATGGATTTGCATTACTAACCTCCTGACGACAACTAAACTGGCGATGTAACTACTTGGCTGCATCTATAGGGCTGTCGTGCTACCGGGGGTGCATTGCAGTTTGTTAGTACTTTAGTTCTGCAGATATGTTTGGAACTTGGTTCCGTTGGCGATCACATGAGGAGATTTTAGATATGTCTTCATAAAAATCTGTTCTTTACGGGTCCCACAGGCGACATGCTAACAGTTGAAGAGATCAACATGAAAAATATGTTTGGTAGAGGTTAAATTGGCTTTCCCCCGTTTTATTGTTTAGATATCATTATCGTTGCTCATAGTTTAAGAATATATAAGCAATGTCAAAATTCTTTAGAGATCTTATCATGTAGATGGAGTTACTGTTTATCATTGATAAATCTTATCACGATGCATTTTTGTAGAAAATCCGTTCTGTCGAATTGCATTAAACGAATGGCAATTCGACAACCCCTGCCCCGCCCCCAAGAATCAAGCCTTTTGTTCCAATGGACGAAATGTTCGAATGAAACAGTATAGAATATGAGAGATACTTTAAAGTCTAGATGTTTTAAAGGTTGATTGATGTAACTCAAGTTATCAATTAATAGTACTCCAGTCTAATGTACAGCTTTTAGATTTTTTTAAAAAATCTGAAATTTTGGAATAGCCCCCAAATCGTTAATAGGAAAGGGAAAAGGCGTCAAAGAGATAACTGTTTATTTGAATTGACATAAGACATTTAAAATCTTTCGTGTGATTGTCGTAAGAATTCAGGCCGCTATAGCAATTGGTAGTCAACACGCAATTTTGTATACGAATTGCCATGAAAAATGGTTGGCAGATTGTTTAGTTTTAGTTCGTTGGATAATCGTATTCATTGTTTATTACTGCAATCGATGATAATCGAAGAGCTTGTATGCAACTTGAAAGATGTTCGGCATGGGGGAATAAAGTATGACAAGACATAAAATTGCACGATAGATGCTAAATAGACGTAAGAAGCTCAGCATGGTTTAGGCATGAGGTAACAATAGGGTGAAATGTTTAAGAAAGTTTGTGCCATTTGCTGTTTTTTTGGGTATTGATTTATTTGTATACTTAATCATATGCCCTCTCGTTGAGAGATGTCAATACATGCTGATGATAACACCGCATGAAGCTCAGTAAAAAGGGCCGTTACAAAATAGTAATCAACCTTAAGCGTAGTTTCATCGCCCTCGGTCAATGTATTGTAGTCATGTTAAGTTACCATTTGACCACACTCTCTTGTCTTTATGACTCCACTCAAACTAGAAAAGAAATCACTTTGGTGTGAACTTGAACTTCAGGCACATTTCCATATCTGCTCACAATGGGAGCTTTAAAATAGAGTCGGGAAGGAGCTATTTAATTGATTGTAGATATTTGTCACGTCTTGAGTCGTAGTCTTTTTCGGAGCTATGTTTTGAGAGATACTTCTCCCACATTCAGGCTGTTCGACTGTTATGTTGTTCGATTGCGGACCCCCGAGGCAGTAGGGATCGAACTTGTTGGGTAAGTGGTGCCATGTTGATTTTGTGTTTCTTGTGTTTTCCCCGATAGTACTGGTAGCCATATGTGTTGTAGGATATGTTATTGATGTGGATTGTTCCTGTAATCTTTCTGGTTGTTCTGTTGATTTCTCTTTCCAGTATCTCGCTATTTCCCCAGTCAAAGGCGTGGTCTTCTTCCCAGCAGTATTCCGTTATCTCGTGGTTCTTTACGTCTCCTCTTTCGACTGCTTTCTTGTGTTCTTTTACCCTCTGACGTAATGAACGTCTGGGCTATTCAAGTTTGCCTTTGGGTTACCCCTCAACTTCCGATGTCATGAACTATTACCATCATAGTCTAGGGGACCATAGATTGTCACTATTGGTTATCTACTGTATTTTTCACTACCAAGCGTTGTGTTGATTTATCTAAAGGTAGGCATTTTTAAAATGTATAATCCTTACTGGAGTTTATAAAACGAAGGGGATGGGTTTCATTTGGAATAAAATACATTTATCCGCAGTCAAACAATCTTTTAGAATTTAAAAAATTGCTACCAATATCAATAGGTTCTGTTTTACCCTCGAGATCACATCTGTTACTTATTTGATTTTGTAAGAGGCTCATCGAAAGTCGTAATTGAAACAGACTTAAGCTAGTAAATAGTTAATATTTTTATCGCTGAAAGATAGTTAGTCAGCGACGACGAGGCACCAACCAAATTCCCCTGTGAAGTTTGTTTAATCTACGAAGTTGACACATATAATGGAAATATGACAGGTTGGTTGCACGTTGAATGAAGGAGAGAGCTGCCTATCAGTAAAAGCTGTTGCTTTCGTTGACACATGTCTAGTAAATCTTTAATTATACCAAATATAAACAGTAGCCAGGACAATTGCAAACTATTCTCCTGAAATCTGATAAATTTGGCTGAACTATATTCAGAATTGTGCATTTATCTATCAAAACTGGAGTTTTCAAAGACTTATCCGCTTGACAATGACTGGACTTTGCTCCTAATAGCAACCGGATTGTATACTTTTGCTGTTTCAGTTTACGAGTTTCTTTACTCTCCAGCAACCTTCCGGCTGAAATTCGGCCAGTCATGATTTCCAAAACCCATTGAAAGTTGCAAATAGTTTTTCAGAAAGAGGATTTGAAACGATAAGGTTGAAAAGATAACTGGATGTTCCAGTCGCAACACTCGCTTCCAGTATTCAACCGGATGACATCGACATCCAGCTCTATGCAATCCCTTGGCATGGCGACTTGAGAAAAAAACATGTTTTCGATATTCCTAACACTAGTGAGAATTCTATCAGTATACACGGCAAGAAGCAACCGGCGGTTCGTATAAGCGCGCATTTCACGCGAATCCTGCTCGGAAAATTTTAAAGTTTATTCGTATACGCAAATAAAGAAGTTTTGTTTTGGTCTAACTCGGTTTGCAACAGCTGCACGCCATTGGCTACTGGATTCCTGGATTTCCAGTACAAAATATTCCACGATCTTGGCACGTTCTCGTTTTGTCTGTGAAAGCAGAATGTAATTTTTTGAATTACTACGGAAAGGTCTTGCCTCTTTCAATAAAGTCTAAAAGAGGATGTTTTAAGTCGGCAAGCAACTGCCTCACTTCCGAACCCCGACGATGAAATAGGTTCTTTAGGGTGGGATTTTTTTAAGAATTTATCAAAGAATAATGACAGCTGATACCTTAGGTATATAGAAATACTCCCCGTTTCACAGCCCCACTATCTACCAGCTCTTCAAAGTCCAGTTTAAAGATCCATTCGGATAGATGGAGCAATGGGCAATATAGTAACTAACACAAAGGAAATACAGCGTACAGGAGTCCTCTGTCTTCATGGCAACATTAAATAGAAACAAGTGTGACGTTCCTTGAAAAGATAAAAGACCAGATGTATACTCATTTCTGGGCGATGAAGAATTACCAAATATGGCATCTCCAGCAGAATTATGAATTTTTTAAGTTCAAAACGAATTCCAGCATAAGTGTTTCGACTTTTCTTGCATTTTTTTCTGTTTGTGAGTTCAAAGTACCATTCAACTCAAATGCGTTACGAGGGTTTGGATTGGTATATTTTGTCAATCATGGAGTGAGGGTTTTTTTAGGAAGACTACATGAAGCAGATTGCTTCTTAAAACATTCAGTTTCCCATTTGATATTGCAAAATCTCTTAATCCATGTGAAGCCCATCAAGTAATGGCTACCACATCTTCCATCTGCAAATGAACCCTTACGTGGTTGTGATCCCCCTTGAGTAAAATTACTTAAATGGTGGTTTGAAACTTATTGGCTCATGGGCCTATATATGGGATTTAATGGTATGCTACTATAGCGAGGAGAAAACGGAGGCATTGGGAGGATGAACATTGTAACGAAGGAAAGCGTTGTACATCACTGTCTATGTTTGTCAAAATAATATGGGGAACAAATTTTTAAACACATTTTTTAAAAAAGAACAGAAATTGAGTTTTATTGAATCCAAAATCAATTCAAGGCAGAAAAAGAAGACATCAAGGAAGGTACCCTGAACGGAAATGACTACACGAGTTTTATTAGTTGATTGTGATGCCATGATGCTAAATTAATTGCCTTATCTCAAGCTGCTGGGTTTGTGAGTTGTGAATTGCATTTTAACGCTGGTGTCTGATTTATGTTTTGATGGCTGCTTTCAATAATATGTAAAACACTTTCATTAAAAGAACAATCCTAGATACATTCAACTAGATGCTTAACTGACGTATTAACACAACCTAGGTTTTTGAGAGTGTTAAAGTATCTATTTTCTTTCTGTTACTATTTGTACAAAAAAGTATGAAACATAACTTAAGTAGGCTGTGTTCAAGAACGCATCTTCATTAGTCAGAGGGGTACAGTATTTCTTTGTACTTAATGGTTATGCCACTCATTATCTCACGTTATGATCGTATGCAAGAAGTTTTGAGTGAGATTTGACATGGAATACTATATAATTTAACGCTACCTAAACCAATTTTCATACGAATCGAAGAAGATCAACGGAATATGTCGTACTTCTGAAGTACATTACATGCGAATATCAAAGAGACATTTTTGTTGTATTTTATCACGAAAATGTTCACTTTCATTTCTTACTTTTGTAGGATAGTTTCGCTATCTACTGAGTGGAAACATAGTTAGGTAATAGTTTTGAATGAACTAAAAATGTGCCAGTAATTTTATCCATCCCAATGTTTCACCTGTGAAATTTAACATTATTACTATGTGACTTCAAAGGATATAATTCAAATCGGATGAGTTTACTGCAGTTGTATTCCTAGGAGCTGCCAGTGCTTCCAGCAATGAATTCAGTGTGTGCATACATTTCCCCTTATTAAAGAATAAACAATATCTTTAATAGTTACATTTACGAGATCTGTTACATATACGTTCAGTAAATTCATGTCATGATTAGTATAAGGGTCAATATCTGACATTTATACTGGAGTCAAGCAAGGTTGGGTACTTTCCCTCGTACTATCCCATATTGCTATTGATTATGTGATTAGAATGTCATTTCGTGGTTATAATGAGATGAAATTGGTTGAAAGATGTACATACGTAGACCCAAAATAATGAGGTTTGTCCCAACTTAATTCGCAATGAAGAGGTTTTACAAAACTGTAGGGATGACATTGCAGTAGAAATAGAGGAGAAACGCCTGAGACGATGGAGAAGTGTAATAAGGCAAGTCAAGGAGAAGTCCTTGACGACCGAAGCTATTGTGGGGATGTGGTTAAGATGGCGAAAGAGAGGGCGATCACTACAGGAGGTTTGAAGACGATGATGCGTTGGTACCAAGCAGAAACACTTTCTCCAGATCGATGACAATGGAAGAGTTTTGAGTTGTGCCCTCAAGGTCTGTCAAGACGTGATGAATTCTAAATGAGTAAGTAAGTGACTTAATAAGTATGCATGCTTTTGTACAAGAAATCTGATTGTACTGTTTAATTTCTACAACTAAGCGTACGAAGCCATTACAATGCTGCATTCGAAACTCGACATTTGGTTCTTTAGCTGAGGATAACCTTATTGCACTACCCCCACCCCCCCGCACAATAGATGCAGAGTAGATTTAAAAGAGAAACTTATCTTGCAATAGTATCAATTACATTCAGTATTGAAAGTATTATTGCCCTTTCTATTCACGCCATTATTATAAAATCTTGTCGCATATGTTCAGGTCGGGTTTGAGCTTTACTTTATGACGATGATGAACTTTTTTGAATTTTTATTTCTCCGTTTAACGTCTTGTTTTCCCCATTCATGGAGTTTGACGGTGCTCATATACACGGGACTTGCTACTGGAGCATGGAGCACTTTAAGACCGGATGCCCTTCCTGACGTCACCAATGGTCCTTCCGGGATTTGAACCCTGACCCTCTTGATCTGAAGGCCAGGAACGTATCCACTAGACTACCGCGGCTCAATGACTAGACCATGACGATAATGAATAGTATTTCTTAATCGATGGTTTAAGAGATATTTTTCATTGCTGGAGGCTAGGATTATTATCTCCTAAATAAAGTTACTCAATTATCTACATTCCAGTGAAGAGGTCACTGTATTTAAACCCACTGTTGTTAGAACGCGATCGACATCATGTCATTAGCTGATATATAAAGATATCTAAAATTCTTTCTTGAATTGCCATTTAAGAAAGGTAATCACGTGTACCAATCATCCTATAGCTCATTGAAAGTTATAAATGTTGTCGAGAAGAAAAGATTTTACATTTTGTGTTTCTCTATTATCATCAACAAAATTATCAATTAACAAAGTTCTATCTTTTCAATAATGGTCCGTTTTCGTTGCACAATCATTTCCCATCATTATCGCCTTGCTATGATTTCTTCCCATTCACCTAAACGTTAAATATTTTTCACGTGGCTTTCTGGAATGACTCTCTAAGGGGTATGTCAGGGTTCTATTGGAAAGATGTCTCAGTTGAACATCTTATCAATCTAAACTTATCTTTTAGATGAGTAATTATTTACTATCATTTCTGTATAAAATGTGGTGTCACAGGCCGACATTCTGGAGTTTGCTGGCTATCGCCCTTTTTGTTATGCCCGCAACACAATATAATCAATGATTTGGTGAGATAAGACGGCGATTTCTTTGGAGTTTCAGATTGTTCCATATCGTGCAATGATAAGTAGACAAGTTTTTTCCCAAAGTAATACATCCTATACAGAGGCTTACTGTCTAACGGCTACGGGAGCTTGAATCTTCGAGAAATGCAACGTGATAGCTTATCGTATATTCCAATCATCTCTTGAAAAAGTATATACTAACATTTGATTAAAAAGTTTAGGGGAAGGCAGGCGTAGATAAGTTACAGCCATTGCTCGGTACGTTAATCACAGAACGACATATGTCGTACTGTGCTTGTTATTTGCTGTACGATATTTTATCCTCACATTATTTAAAAATTTTAACTTGAATAGGTGGTAAATTGTTCTTTTCAAATACTGAAAGCATTGTAAAAAATCTTGCAGTTTAGTAGCTGTAAATTTAGGATTCACTGAGTCCCTAAAGAGAGGCGCATGTGCTTTGAAGCCTATGAGGATAATATATCGCTTTAATCCAGAATCGATAAATATGTAAAGGTCTCCTCGCTATTTAATGGATATTGAGGAACTGCGTTATCATTCCCTACTTCTTAATGACATAAAAAGGTCATCATTCTGGCAAGCTCAGTTTTATGGCTGGCAAAGGTGCAATTTTGAATTGGTTGCAAATTACTACAGACTCTCTCCTGTTCGTCATGAAAAATGAAGGCTGGTATTTAACAAACATATCTCTGTTCACGATAGAAATTTTTGATGTACTATTTTAAGTGAAAGTGCACCAGACACTTTCAGAGATCACGAGAAAGCATAGCAAGTCTGACAGGCAATGTAGTTGTAAATGTTGACGAGGCTATGATACTTGAGAGGGCTTTTATCTCCAGACATTTTCAAAAATCAGTCAAATAAGTTACACTGTTATAATCAGGGTTTTTTGTTATAGTAGATATCTTTAACTATTTTAAATATATGTAATCATTTTTCGTCCTTCACTATCCAAATAATGACATTTCAAACGGACTATAATCAATACGTATTCTGTCACCTTTTGTCTTTCACTATCTTATTAACTTGCATTTCAAATTGGACTTCAATTAATACCCCCTCCAAGGAGTTGAGAGTAGTAATAAATTATCACAAGTAAGCAAAGAAATAAAATTAATTTTGATATTCTATTCTGCATGTTCTTGGATAAATATGACTAGGATTTGCTATGTAAGATTCAACATAATTAAGAGCCAAAAAGCATTGCTTTGCTTTGATAATATGTTGACTTTATTATTGCCATAAGTTTTGTCGCTTGATAAAATTTAAAGGAGTGAATGATATTCAAGTTGGGAAGAATAGAAACACTGAGGCGACCTGAAGGTACGCTTATGCTGTTTTCCCTGTTTTATTCGCACTCTTTTTGTGTCAAATTGCCTTTCACAACTAAGGATTATAAGCTAATAGCCGACGTACACGGAATTCCACCAATTGATGAACTTATTTTCTGTGCAGGCCTTCAAGCGTGTTGTTCTTCAGAATCATCCTGTCTAGCTGCAACATTCCTGGCCTCGTTTTGAGCTAATTTCTGTTTGATCATCGAGTTTTGATGCTGCTATGCACCTGGCAGAAACTGTCTAGTGAGACAAATAATTATTTTTCTTGAGTGGCAAGCTAAGTAGAAACTGTGGTTATTAGTCAATGTTTGAGGTATGATATTCGACGTTTTTCTGTGCTACGAATAGGTCAGAGTGCATTGGAAGTGATAAAATATGGTCTGTTGTTTATCACTGCCTATTTTTGGTATAACCTTGAATAATCTAGGTTACTTCAGTACTTTTAGATCTCTCGATAAAGGTGTACCTTACGTCTGATATTACTTATTACAGGTTTACTCCAATTCAGATTAACTATCTATAAATGTACCTCACGTTAAATCTAACTCACTTGAGAGGACAGCTATTGAGATCTGCCTTGCTGAAAATATCCCTCATTTAGGATCTCCTTCACTTCCAATGTAACTCATTTCTTTTACACAAGAACAATGAAACTTCTAAATTGATCTCTAACGTTTGTTCTCACACCACCTACCCATCATTTATCGGGGTAATCAACAATTTTTATTTATTTATTTTTTAGACTCATATTCACTTCACATTTTATTATTCTAGCTAAACATGTTATTTTCTTTAACTTTTTATAACGACCTTTGATATCAGTTTTGAACACTTCCGCCCCAACAGTTTTTGGGGTAAGTGAGGTGTTGAGCAATTTTAGTTTATAAAGTTCTGCGTGCTAAGGAGTCTTCTGGCCAAAACAGAGTTTTTAGGGCAATCAGTATTAAATAAGCCGCAAAATCCGATTCCGGTATCAACAGATGAACCTCTCAAATACTTCCCCAGAAAAGAAGAGAACTACATGACAATTTTGGAACATATTGGTCTCACTGTTTGGCCGTGCATAGAAAACATATACAAACAGACACATACAGACAGTTGATTTCATACACACAAATTGATGTTAATTTTTAAGCGGTCTATTTGACACAATCAAATTAATCGTTTTTATCAATTTTGGGAGGATTTCAAGATTTCAGTGAAGTTGCGAAATGAAGTGACATTGTCGTTTAATAGAAAGGAATGAGATAAAGACAAATACAAAAGTTTGGTAAAGGGATAAAATTTCATAGCCATAATAATGATCTGATATGTTGCTAGAGTCAGGAGTTGAAACAGCGGTGTGACTAATGAGATAAAAAATACGTTTTATGAGTTAAGGGATAGGAAAATGAAATTTACCATCTATGGGTGCAGACATCTCTAACACTGTACATCCATGCCTTCCTTATTTTTGCAAAAAATAACTCCACTTTACCCTTACGATATTTTAAAGTGAGAAAAACAAAACAAAGGGTTCGTCGCTGGAGAGCTTTAATACTTATGTTGCGTAAGATGAAATGGACGTGTTGTTGAAGACCGTCAGACTACCCGGAACGTTTGCCTACATTTGCCTCGTTCTCGCATATACTGCCTCATTTTCAACTATACGTTTAATCTGTATGAATGAGAGGTAGAAAAACTGCACTGGAGTATTGGCCTTGTCACATCAAGTAGCAGTACAGAACAGACTTGTAAACATTGTTTCCGTCTGACATCGTTTATGTCAACAGATCGAATGTAGTCAGATAACTCGTTTCCATTTCTGCGCAAAACGCTCAGCTGGACCATCTAGCTACCTTTTTCAACCTCTCATACAGGTTCAACGTCTAGTTGAAAATAAGGCAGAATATGCGAGAACGAGTCAAATGTAGCTAAACGGTCTGGGTAGCCAGACGGTCGCCAACAGTGTCACCAAACTCAATATACTGTAGTTTGTTCCACTACTGACATAGCTTTCGGTTGAAATCCAGTAAGTTATCAACCAGCAGATTCCTTTCCTATCATTCCACGTAAGTTTACAACAAAATAAAATCGTGATGGAATTTGACAACTGTTTTGTCTACGCAGACTCTGTTCTTATGGTGGCCTTGTAGTTTAGACTTGTAAAAACTTGTTTATGTTTTTTCAAACCACATGACCAAAACAATGATAAGGTATATGCTACTTGCTTTAAGATTCCTGTAAAAGCGAAAGCGTTTTTGAACTTAGTAACTTCTGAAGTCTGACACTTTTGACACAGTGTGATCACAGATTATCTCAGTGGATATACAAATAGTATTAGTTTAAGGTGATTACTTAAAAACATTGTATTTGATTAAGTTAAGTTTAGTAAGCTTTTTATTCCAGGTAATCCATATCAGGAAAACTATTATAAAATGACGTAGAGAAGAGAGGGTTTGAAAGTTTCTAAGTTAAAAAGATGCTAGAGAAAAACGAAAATGTCACCACTGGTATTAGAACCCGGAACTTACTCAATCACGGCTTGCTGCTCTACTAACTGTGCTATGGTGACCCGGTGATAACATAGTTTACCTTTTTTCTAGTCTCATCATTAGCTCCCAATACTCCACCGGTGGAAATGGACATCTAGCTCTACACAATTTTGGAGACCAACCTCTCCGTGTCATGTGACGTGACCATAGAAGGACTGCCATCTGGTTCATCTATCTTTCCAATCTCATTGCAAGTTGCAAAGTGCCATTGCGAGGAGAGGATGTGAACCCGGGACCAACAGTTCAGTTGGTAGAGTAGCACGCTGTTGACATCTTTACTTTTCTCCTGTATCTCTTCAAAGATGAAACTTATCACATAAATGATGAATGGACCCTCAGTGATCACGATTACGATTACATTACTCAAGCGTTATCACGACTACCAAGATACTTGTAATCCATTGGTACAACTGCCAAATTCAGGGTTGGCATCCAATGTTGAGACTCAAGTCCGCTACTAAAGGCATTTGATGCTTTGATTACTAACTTGTGAGTTTCTAATTGACAGAAGTCATGGGGAAGAGCTTGCAAGCAAGGGGTGGTGTTCCTTAACAAAAGCTATAACAAATAGACTGCTTGGAAAACACTTGATATGAAGTAGTTGCACACTCTAGAGAAAACCTTCAGATTGCGTCATGGGACAACAACATGCCTTCTCATTTAATTATACCAGCATTTTGGAATCCCTCCTTTTTTTCACATTAAAGTTTTCAAACCGAAATTGTGCCACAAAGAGTTTGTTTTAGATGTTCAATTGTTCTGATCGTGTTCCCGTGGACGTCCGTTTTGTAAACCAATCATTGTTAAGTTAGTCAACCACATGATCTGCCGCATGTGTATTAATGTCGTTATAGGTTGTGATGAGTGTCATTCGAAGAAAAGAGAAGCTTTTTCAACTATAAAGTATGAATGGTCTGCTGCGTTTTATTCGTGGATTTTATACTACCAATAACTTGTTATCTACTCAATAACAAGTGCTTTGCAAGCTTTCGTTTATTTAATGGCATTACTTAAAGCCTCTTCCGATATCACCGTTATTTCTATCTCCATCTTGCCATAAGGTTACCTGGTTATAGAGTTCAAAAACGTATGGAAACGTGAATTTCAGATATTTCTGGTAATACTCCTTCCAACATTTAATTACCTCATTTTGTATTTCACCACAATCAAAGAAGCGATTTTTTGTCTTAATGAAGTTTTCCTGGTTTCTATAAATTGATATTTTTATTAAATTATAAATGATCTTAAAGCCATGAACGTCTATCCCCTTCAGATTTTGATAACTGCTTTAGTATTCAGCTTGCTATTTTGGTTGAATAATTCTTATTATTGCAGCATACTCTTCTTTCCTACATGAAATGGAAAATACGTCTGACACACTATCAGATAGTCTCTGTTCTGTATACACTATGATTTGTTTTGGTACGGCATTGGTTGCACTTTAAAAGTCTATTATATTTTGAAAGTTCCCATCTGGAGACTCTAAGGTACCAAGCTGTGTTTTTGAACTAGAGTTAGAAAGTAGGATTTTTTAAAAACTGACGATAAAAAGATGATAAATACCACAAAAAGGAATATGTTACTACTAGACAACATACAAAATTATACGTCATAGTAATAAGCTAGAATTTTAGGAACATACTCACCTAGAACTGCCAAATTATACTATTATAGAAATTTTCTTGCTAAGATGTACTTACCTTGAATCTCTTTGTGAGAGTAAATACTAGTACCTAACCCAAATCCTAACCCCTAACCCTAGCCCTAACTCTAACCAAACTTGATTCTAGAATAGTGCATCTATGGTTAAAAATTCCTTCTAGGAAAGAAAATCTCTAACTGTCTTGCATTTTTACGCGTTCTCCAAAAATATAGATAGCTAACGTAGCAGTAATATTATAATAAGACAGAATGATGTATACGAAGAAAACCTTAAAAAAAGACAAGTAGAGTTATTATGTTTACATCAAGGTAATGCAAGTCAGACAAAAGTCACGAAAAGTCAGGGAATGATTAACTTTATGATTTAATGCAATATGAACTCACCCCTACCTGCAAGGACGTAACATATAAAGTAACAATCTCACTATCTAAGATATTAAGAATCCATGATAGTACACAGATTATCTTGTGTTAAGGGGAAAAGAGATAAAAACAACAACAAACAAGGAGTGTAATACAGAGTCATAACTGTAAAGAAGTGTTCAAAGTTTACATTATTCAAAGAAAAGTTTGGATGTAAAAAGCAAACATAAAGAGAACGTCACTTTTATCAGCAAACGAACTTTGTGTTGGTAATTACAGAAACTAAATACTTACTTACTTACTGCGTCGATCTTGCTCGGATTCTTCTGACTACATCTTTCCAGCCGTCACTGTTTAGCATTGCTCTGTGTAGCTCTTGAATTTCATGGCCGGAGTCTGTTACTAACTGGTCTGTGAATGATTTTGGAGGCCTGCCTGGTCTTCTTGTCCCGTGTGAAGGCATCCAGAGCAGGAGTTTGCTTAACAGTTCATCTTTGTTGCGGAATGAGTGACCAACAGAACGGACTCTTCTTTCTTTAACGGAAACTAAATATAGATATTTATTTAGGTACATAAGCAATGTACAGATAGTTTAGACCACTGTGGAGCAACGGTGGAAAAAATTGTATCAACCTACTATACCACGCATGCAGATCCTTCATAACAAAAAAAGCGTTCGTCTTTTCTTGGCAGAGTGGAGGGAACCGCTCTTTGCTTTCCGAGTTTTCCATCTCTAGAGATTGTGCTATACAATCTATAGATTAGAGTATGTTTCAGAGCTATACAATGACGCAAGAGATGAGAACTACAAGTATGAATATGTAGAAAATGAAGAAG
>JAAAKL020010731.1:0-14151 GCA_010016065.2 Carybdea cf. marsupialis auct. non (Linnaeus, 1758) | reverse complement strand
ATGACGATGATGATGACGACGAAGATGATCATGATGATCATGATGATCATGATGATGACGACGATGATAAGGACGATGATGATGATGATGATGGCGATGATGATGACGACGACGATGATAATGACGATGATAATGACGATGAAGATGACGATGATGATGATGATGATGATGATGATGATGATGATGATGACGACGACGATGATAATGACGATGATAATGACGATGATAATGATGATGACGATTCGTTTACATGCAGTGTAATACACTTCCAGCCTACGAAATATGAGATCTCTCTATCATCGCTATGATCTAGCAATGAAATATTCTTCCATCAAATCTGAGATCAATATTACTAACCCACAACATAATCTTCCTAAGCTAGACCGTGTTGGCAGCTGTTTGGAATCATATACAATGATCTAGCAGATCATTACTTTCCTACACAGTTTAGGGAAGATAATTTGCATGATACTTTAGTGCTTGTGATAAAATCGTTATTGAAGGAGGTTTGGTACTTGTACAAATCCATTGACCGCCGAATCTACCGATAGAGAAGCCTGTGATTTTGAAAATCATCTAAACACGATCCTTGGCAAATCATTTCTAACTTGGATCAAATTTTGGCACCAAAATAATAATTTCCCAAACTCTTTCAAAACTTAAACCTGATAAAATCGTCGACTTCGTTAAGATGGATAACAGATCTATCACATTCTGGCTGTTTTGACGTAATTCCTTGCATGAGAAGACTTCTTAAGAAAAAATCAGCTCATATATATTCGGGAGTATATTACAATGAATTTGATCAAGTATTTCACACGTTTCTATAATAACAGCGCTATGAAGACCTAATTAGCTTACTTCGCTTAAATGATACTTGTCATGACGTATGGTGTACATTGAGTTCACATCTGCGGATGGTATGACGTCACTGGCTGCCTTTTTTGGAATCTGCAAACGCGGAACTTAATCTGAGAGCGAATCCTTATAATCAATGCGACTTAGCTGAAAGGCTGGGAAAGGACGCACACAGCGAGGGTTCCAACCAAATTAAGCTTATGGCCACTCAAAACTAGTAATATCTACTACAGCGAATACAAAACAACATGAAAGCTACGCCGCGGTTATCGTTATATTTAATACAATTGTGATTCAAAGATGTGCTATGTGATGATGTAATTGGAAACAACTCCAGACACTTCATACCCCTTTATGTCACAGCCTTACTACCTTATAGAACATTTTCAGGCCAGCAAAATGACCAGCAAGTCCTAATGTAACGCCTGTCTTTTTTTTACCAAGTCCTTTTTTGTAGGGGGATCGAATAAGCAGTTGCGGTGGGCTTTTCCAATTTTCATGAAATGGGGGAGGGATCATAAAAAAAGTGCTGTTGGGATGATTTTGTGATTTCCCCTAGCATTTTAAGCCTTTTTTAGATTTTTCTTGAAAATATCATAAAATGGGGGGGGGGGGGGTCATTAATACATGAAATCCGGTGTGAAAATTTTGAAAAATTTAACTCCCACTACAATTAGGCACGGAAGAGTAGAAACTTCCCAATTGTCATCTTAAAGAACTTATCCGCCTCAATCTGGAAATTTTTACGTCCTTCGAAGTTGCCAGGCAAATGTGATTTCTCTTCTTTTATTGTGCTGTGCACCACCTTCAAATCTTACTGAGGCAACTGGTAGTGCAAAACTGTCAAGAAAAAACTTCCAACAAACCAAAACCAAAGCTGTCAACCTCTAATGTGCCTCCGAGGGCAATTATGCACAATGCACTGGATGAGTTTATCACTTTCGAAAGTTTGCCTTTGCAGAACATTATTGGAAGAAAGGGAGCTGACGTGACATGATACAGAAGGGACAAATTCGCAATACCCGTGTTTTGGATGTGCCACTGCTATTCTTCAATTGTTATCAACAGAAGCGATATTCAACGAGAATTTTATCAACACAAATTTCATGAATCAATTCTAAGGATAACCAGTGTAAATATTGTCATCATAGAGCCCAAAGGAGGCATATATTATAGCCTTGCTAAAACTGAAATCTCATTCTTTATTTAAGCTCGCTTAATAAGGAGATGTGCTTTTAAAGTCCCTGTAACTGAATGGCGTTAGAAAGGGATGAATTCTAGTTGCTGTTTTCTGCAAAGAGACTACAGGAGGCACAGTTTCGATAAATGAGCTAACTTTACGTCCTTCTTTCATCTTCCGAATTGGCGTAGCACCAGGTATATTACAGAAGCGATTCGGTTTGATTTGGTCGAGTGAGCTACAAACATCCTCCCAAAATATTCGGGCATTGCTGTTTATGGCCTAGCTGGTCTTGATTTACTGACTTTGTCAGAATTAACACTACCGTTCTTACGTAGCCTCTTTATCAAATCACGTCGAAATCCAGACTGAGGGCAACTACAAAGTTCCGAATTAGGGCTCCAATTTACGCCATACAAAGTAAACAAAAAGAAGAGATGATAGATGATTAAGCACTCCTTGACGTTTCTTATCATTTTCAAGTCAATTAAAACTACTTGAATGTATAGATTACCAATAAAGGTCTCTTCTCTTTCTACATTATCACATGAAATCTCGAGAAAGAGTTTTAGATTTACAACAACGCGATTCATCTTCATTTGAGAACTACTTTTAGCTTATTTTCTTAGGCACCTAGAAACACGATATAACTTGTCAGCAGCTTGTTAAATTTCGTTTCCTGGATGTTTTACTTCTAAACTCTATGAAAACAGTCTTGCTTCAAAGCTGCAATTTATTTCATGAATAAAAGAGTTCACACACATTTAGGCATTAAAATTTGTATGCATTGTAATAAAGACATGGTTCATTTATACGAAATCTATTTTCCACTTTAGTACTAAAAAGCTGTAGTCGTTATACTTAACCAGAAAGATTACGTTCACAATATGGATAACATGCTTCAAGCAAATTCCAAAAGTAAGTAGTGTCGAAAAGCATATCCAAAAGCGTTTACTAGACTTAGTTGAAAAGGTATTTTACCACACGCTGATAGGATTAGTCCTTTGGAATCTAAACGTCCACGTGTGCGCGGCCTTCCAAAAACTCACTAGAAAGGCTTGTCTTTCCGACCAATTCTTTCTATGATCGGCTCCTCCCAACATTAGCGACATCCAGCTCTACGCAATTTTGGAGACCAGCCTCTCAATGCCATGTGACTTGACCATCGAAGGACCGCCATTCGGCCCATCGTGCTGTCCACAGCCCATTTAAAGTAGCAAGTGTTATAGAGAAGAGAAGAGAGTTCGAAGAGATACTAGAGAAAAGTGAAGGTCAAGTCACATGGTAAGGGAAGGCTGCTCTCTAAAAGGGCGTAAAATTGGATGCGATGCCCACCGGTAGAGTATCAGGAGATAATGTGTCGACTAGAAAAAAGTGAACTATGCTATCACCGGGTCATCATACTTCATTTGGTAGAAAACCATGCCGCGAGTGCGTGGGTCCCGGGTTCGAATCCCGATGGTATTATTTTCCCTTTTCTCTAGTATCTCTTGAAATCTGACGATTTTTACCCTGAGGAGTGTCAGACGAAAAAAACTTTTAAGTACTAAAATGACTTCGCTATTTCGTGCAGTTTTATTGTTATGTACCCCCAACCAAATTTTTCAAAAATCTGTCTTCATACGGAAAGGTTTACAAAGGTTGTGATTTATGAAACGTCTTAGCATACATAACACAAAGTGTCCTTTGGTTTTGTTGGATCACTTTCGAAAAGTGTGTTCCATACATTTGCCTAACTTCTGACAATCCGTCGTCTGTCAAATCTTGTCTAACAGAGCAGAACTAAGTCTTTGAAACATTCAGGTCTAAATCAGTTGGGTCAATTCTTCTGTGTTCATGTACTTATGGCTAACGAAAAATCTGTCCAATGAGATAACTAATAACTCAGCAGTGCTGGCTATTTAAATATACCAACGTAGCACGATTCAATGCATAAAAATTAAACTGATTTGCAAACAGGTGTGGTTTCTACCACGAGATTAATCTAACTAAACTCGAGTCTTACGACGAAAATCTGTTTAGTTGTCAATGTTCACACTTTTACCCGCTGTGATTTCAGATATCCAATAAATCCAATACGCTTTGCAAGATGTTCCATAAAACACGTTATCTGATGCTAGGTTAGATTTCACCAAAGAAGAACTCCTTTGATAAAATCTAAAATCCCCAATCAGACCCAAAACCGAAATGTTCCATCAGTGGACGACCCAGACGTTCATGGAAAGTCGAAGTAAGTTCTTTTAAAGTAAAAGTAATGGAAGTAAAATATACCGGCATAACTGTCAATTTTGAAATATCATAGTAGAACTGTAGTACCGGTCACTTGCAAAAATTTTATTTTGTTATCACCAACAGATCTTATTATGATCATTTGACCATTGTGTGGGTAAACAACTATAAATGCAATTGACGGAACTTAGAGCCTTGTCAGCTGATTGATTTAATACTCACAAATGTAGTGCAAAAAAGAGATATTACTACCACTAAAGGCCGAGGAACTATGATATTTACTGCCCAACTTTCAGCAAACAAACTCAGTTTTCAATCAGTAGTTAAGACAGGTAAGTAGTTAAAACTGGACAACTACCTAAGCAAAGATAATTGACACCGTATGCTTCCTTAGTCTGTGCGTATCAGCGAGCTAAGCAAATTTGGAAACTGCTGCGTACATCTTTTCTCGTCATTAGAAAACTGAGTTCACCAAGAAAACTCCTACTTGCAGAGGCATTCGTTGCCTAGTCGAAGCTGCACAGTGTACCAATGGTAAAGTGAAAAAATTATTAACTTGTCTGCCAAATAACGGGAGGAAAGTCGACGGAAGGAAGCAAATTGCATTCAAATTCTGTAGTTTTAATCGTTACCTAATCTTGACAATAACTAGAGTCGCCGCCTTATCTCGGAAACAACTATAGTGATTGGACCGACTTGAAAACTACTACAGTCTTTGGCTAGTCACAAAATAACCATAGCCGTAGGTTGATCGTGAAAACTGAGGTACACTTGATCACTGAGGGTAATGATCAAGTACCCTTGGTACTATCAGTGAAAAGCATGTCAACGGCTTTAAGCAATGGGAAACACGTTAAATAAAATCTTGGAGGTACAAAACGTGAAACAAGCAAGAAGCCATGCAATTTTGATACACCAATATCATAACATGCAGAAGTAATGTAAATAACTTAAGACATTTAACAAAGTTTAACAATAGAGTCCTTATAAACGCGAAAAATAGAAAGCACAATACTGACATGCCGGTGGAGTTGTCTAACAAAATGAATAGAAATAACGGTGGAAAAGGCTATAATTCAAATTTTAAAAAGCGTGTAGTAAACTCAAAGTGTTTCTGCCTGCATAAATCAGGCTTCAACTAGTTTATCTAGCTCATACCAAGAAGGTGAAGCACCAATCGTCATAGTTTTTGGCACAGGAGCAGCTTAAAATTAGACAACCCAACAAAAGGATTGCGTGTTGATCCCTGTTTGGTGACACTTAACGGTTGTACTTGCATTTACGAGAATTCTATTGTAACACCGAATTTCCTTAATTGTTTACACATATTCGTGGTACAACATAACTTCAAGAGACGATTGAACAGGAAACTCGTTTTGACCAAGAAGCTCTCCGCTGATTCTCGTCAGTTAATCTACTTCGATAAAGAAACAAAGTACAATGAGACTATTTATAGATACAGAAAGGATCAAAATTAACAGCGCTCGGAATTCGCGACAGCATTTGGCAGTGCCGTCGTAACTGCCGAGAAAGTTCATTCACAAGGTTCTGAAAAAAGGCAATAGATTGTGCATTTTCTGCAGCAAAAAATCCATGTGCGAATGAGCCTGGAAATTCTAAACACCCCAAATAGTTCCACGGAAAGTCAAAATAATAGCCGTACTTCACTTTTCCGGCATCAATGTTTCACATTTTTTCAAGTCAGCTCACATTGGTCTGATCTGTGTCCAGGGCCCTCCGCCAGTTCGCTGAGACCAGCGCTGTGCGTCACAAATGTATTAAGGGGAGTGTGATGATTTGGAAATGAACGAAAATGATCTGCTTTCGACCCGAAAAACAAACCACATAAGCAAAATTTGAGGGCAGTTCACATTCGCTGTCACAACTCTTGAATAAAAAAATACCGTCCTGTGCCGTCACACCCGGATCCTGCGACGGCAATTTATCACCGCCGGAGTTTTTGGTGGATTCCGAGGGCTGAAATTAACAATATGCGGACGTACAAGAAAACATTACATGAAGTTTGACGAAGTTAATTTTGGTCCTCTCTGTATGTATAATATGTATGTATAATTTTGGTCCTCTTTATCAAAATGAGTTGCCTGTTCAGTTGTTTCTAATTATTAACATTACTTCTAAATAATACAATTTATTGTATGAGACAATTTGTTTTATCATTGCCGCGTGAAACTCTAATGAAAAAGTTGCACTGATATGGTTGATTGATATGCTAAAAAGTTTTGCGATTCTCTGTTCTTTCAAACTTGCGTTCAATCTCCTAATACATAATTGATCCTAAATTTTACAATGGCTCTATAATTACGTTTCTTTCAACTCATAGATCAACCTAACGGTGACCTAACTATGCTTACGAGCTGTTGAAAAGAAAATTTTTGTGTTTTTTAAACCGTCTGCACATTTGCCATGTTAGGATGGAAAATCTAAGCTATGGACGAAACGAACCCACCTTCTTCGGCCTGTACAGCCAATCACAATATGTTGCCAAGACAGCTAATATCTGTGAAAAAGAACGAGGATCAAAATCAACAGTTGTCAAAGTACCAAACACTTTCAATAAACTATAGCCAACATCTGCCGTAAACATCTGTTTAGTTTTCCCTTGATAAGTATTAGCAGGATTTCGCAATTTTTTACACTCCTATGAGTCATTTTTGCCGTCTTACAGCAGTTTCATGACGGCAAACTTGTAATCTTGATCTTAAAACAAAGAACCGTGCACAAGAAACTTTTTTCCGATTTCCCTCTGAACAAAGCTAAGCTCGTTGTCCCCTTGCCTACGAAATTGATTAGGACCTCCCACTAGTGATGGACAACTAATTTCAAGTATCCTTCAAATAGGTTAGTTTTGTCATTTGATTACCAAGTGCGAGAAGGCGTGACTAGGAAAAGATCATCCCAAAAGAGACCTTTGAAAATTTCATTTGATGTCTCCTTTACAAGAAAAGTATCTCATACCTACTGACGAAAGTTCTCAAACACATACGTAAGTAGCCGTAAAGCGGATCAAAAGAAAAGTTTGTCATAATAATTATGCTCTTAATCTATGGTTTTATTTCTATAAGTCAGAAGTCGTACTAGGAGAGAAACATCTTATGCAGCAGATATGACAATGAACAGACATCGGGTCACCACTTTTTAGCGATCATATCACATTCACTAAACACACGAATTTTGAATCGCCCCGAAAACATGACAGTTGCCGATCTATGAGTCAGAGGAAGGAAATAAAGGTCAGAACCAGCAACGATAGTAACTTCCAAGGAAAATATTGATTACCCTCTTACAAAGTCATCTAAGAAAAGTAGAGGCTTACCGCAATAGTAAGACAGCCTGTGTGACCTCTGGTGGTTCGAAAGCCGTAGCGTGGGTCTCTTTTCCTTAGCGTATCGGGAGTTATAGTGGATATGAATCAAAACTGATCTTAAACTCAAGCTACAGTAGTTTGTAGCCTGGCTATGTGTAGTCGGGTACCAATCATGCATGAAACGTGGGAAAACAAAATAGGGCGCAACTTCTATCACATAGTCTCGTGTATTATTATATTTACGTCTTTATAAAAGCATGACGATCAATAAAGCAAAGAAACACCATATTGACTACTTATGATTAATTGTCTATGTTACACTGTAAATTCACTGAAAATTTATAGATTTTGTATTTTAGGATATTCCTGCTACGACAGAACTTTACGTAACGCGAATCGCAAGTATCAAACAATTTTTGAAACGGTTCTGAAACCCATCACAGTAGGACACTAGTCTAAAGTGCGCTTTCCCAGCCTTCATCCCAGTTAAGAAGAGTACAAAATTTGGATATTCGTAAATACATCCAGTGGCTACAAAACAAATTGCAGTTAAATAAAATTAAATTGCGCTTAAAATACAAAATACCCTTGCCCTTCCCTTCTTTAGACTATAATTATCGATACCATTCAAATCAACGCATTATACAGCAGGAAAACACAAGATTACAAAAACCTCTTCTAATTGAAAGTTCTTACAATGATAATCCCAGCAAGATTGTAATATCACATACCGGAAATACCATGCTTAAAAACTCTGGTCTTCCGATTCCTGGTGATAAGCGTCTCATCTTGTTTAGGTACATTCGATCATTAACCTGAGAAGAATGAAAACAAACACTTCAACAAGAAACCCTCCACTACTTACATCACGATGATAAACAGCTTTACTACAAAACTCTATCAATTTTACGAAAGAGTTTTAAATTATCAATTTTTAAAGTTTATTGAGAAATTGAAAATACGCCACTGTGAGCAATTGGAGCCGCCGCCACAAATTTGTGGCGCGTGCTCAGCTAGTTCAGTTGATAACCACGGTAATACCAAACTCCCATTTTTCTAGTCGTCTAATAAGCTCCAAAGACTCTACCAGGAGACATTCATCTGCATTAGATTTGGGAATAACAAATCTAACATTTAAAGATATTGTTTAAAATTTTGATCAATTGGCAGGACGACAGTCTCTGTATTATGAATTTGGGTTATACAGATAGCATATTAAAGTGCATCGCGCCTTTCGGGTATATACATGCCTTACACTCATGCGATCTAATCCTCTTAATGTGTTAAAACAATGCAATTTGCTTTGCATCATCGTCATCAGCAGCAGCAGCAGCAGAAGCAGCAGAAGCATCACTATCATCATCATCATTATCATCATCATCATTTTCATCATCATCATTATTATCATCATCATTTTCATCATCATCATTATCATCATCATCATTATCATTATCATCATTATCATCATCATCATCATCATCAATTAAAAGTCCATTTTGAACCCAGGCAAACATGGGTTGGACTGTTTATTAATTTGCAGATCCTCACTCTGAACAATTCTGCGCAAGCTCTCGACTGATTCCTTGAACACGTAGTTCTTCATTAACAACCTCTCCCAGGTTTTTGTAAGGCCTCGCAGGCCTTCTACTACCACCGATCTTGAGATCTCGTTCTTTCCGCAGCCAATCGTCCTGTTAACACTAGTCAATTAATATACATTTCATTACAACACTTATAGATTCACACTTGTAAAACATGCTTCAAATACCTTAATCCATCGTCAACACCTAACATTACAAAAGCATTCTGTAAAGAAACGATCCAATTTTCACATCTTACAATTCATAGAGCATAAAACAATGGATACAATTCGTAGCACAATTCCGTTTCGGAAAAATCCTGGAAATTTACATTATAAATTATGTAACAAACAAGAATGCATAACACAATACAACGTGTAATTCAAAGTTATACTTGTTCGTTAAAGATGGGATCTACCATTGGATATGCACTGCTTCCTATCTCTTTCAGTTAACAAGAGCTTTCTACATTACCGAGGCGGACCTACGTGTGGACTCACCACCAACAGCCATCGCACAACTACTCCTACGTCCATCGGTGACACCCACTATGTGCAATAACCTAACTACTACTATTACCGCTACGACATGCAACTACCGTCACACAACCAAAACGACCACCATCAATACTACCACTACTACTACTACCACCACCACTACTACTTACACTACTACTACTAGTAGTAGTACAACAAACTACCCCTGTAACTACCACTACTACTACTACTACTTCTACCACCCCTACTACTACTAACACTAGTAGTAGTACAACTACTACCCCTGTAACTACCACTACTACTACTACTACTACTAGTAAATTACTACTACTACTACTACCACCACTACTAATACCACTACTAGTACTACAACTACTACCCCTATAACTACCACTACTACTACTTCTACCACTACTACGTCTACTAATACTACCACTAACTACTACTACTACTACTACTACTACTACTACTACTACTACTACTACTACTACTATACGAACTACTACTACTACTATCACTACTACAATAAGTACTACTACTACTAATATTACCACTACTACTACCACTACTACTACTACTACTACTACTACTACTACTACTGCTGCTGCTGCTGCTGCTGCTTCTACTACCACTACAACTACTACTAATATTACCGCTACTACTACTACTACCAGCTGCAGCACTAAAGATGGGTATGTACAGTGTGGGTAGAAATTCTGTATTGTGGCGACATGATATTTTTTAGCCCCTTAAGGCCAACTGAGTTCATGACAACACTAGACTTGTATAAGTTATGTTATACAACACGATTAGAGGTAATCGATTCCAAGCAAGACTGACATGGATTCAGGATTGAAAAAAACCTGTTACGAGGTAGAATATGATACTGGGGGTATTGTTTAGACAATGATGGCTATCCTTCAATAAGCTTTTTGGTATTACAGATCAGTTTATCCCAGTGGTGACATCACTATTACATAGAATCTCTTCTAACTTAATATGTTTCTCACATGCCAAAAAAACTATGCGTACGAAAACAGGGCTTTCACATAAAAAACATAAGTTATTTGAATCTTGCCCGCGACATTTACGTCACTAGCTCCCAGGTCTCTGCCATCGATTTCTACAATCATCGCACTTTTAAGTGTGAAAAGTGAAAACTAGGAAGCAGGTATAAGAGTTTTACATGCTCTTGTCGTAATGAGCGCGGTTAACTGCATAAACTATCAAAATAAAGGGGTTAATTACTGCATATCCCGTTTATCTAGATGCTGATAGAATGCGTATTCCATCAGATTTTGAAAGAATGACTATCCGTTGTAAGTTGTCTTCTTGTTTTAGGAGATGGACATTTAGTAAACCTCAGAAAGTGTTATAACAGAAACTGGTTGTCAGTAACGTTATTGCTATGCTACTGATTTTCCACAATCTCAGTATTCTTTGGTACTACATGAATCCATAAACCCTTTGTGATTGTATTTCTGTATGCAGGAAGTCTGAAAGACACATAGCTCTGTATTGAAACTAAGGTAGGCCCACTACCCAATAAGATTGTTAGCAACCAGTTTTATATAGTTTCAAAAAGGCAGTTGTTTCTTAATTTAGAGAATTCAAGCATATATGATTGTATTACACAAAATTGCATTCAGAAGCCATCACTAATAAGAGAAGGGGTGGTGGGAGGTCGAGGGTTAATCTTTACTTACTAACAACCACGTGACCATTGTTTCATTGAATAAAGAAAGAATTTTGAAACTACTGACTATTCAAATAGGAATCAACACAACTAATGAAATTTGTTTTCCTTGAACTTATCGACATTAGCAAATCCTTATGGATTATGAAACATTTTGAGTATTTAATTATCATGGTTTGGGCGACTGATTCCCCTTCCCCTAGTGTCCGGCACTGCCCTCTCAAATTGGCAACGGTAATTTATTCATCAATACAATACATATTCGCGCACAGCGCAGTTCCATATAGGCGTAAGTCAACATCTTAAAACTTGTAATTCAAGCTATTCACGTTAGCTGACAGATAGATCTTCCCACGTCCTAGTCTCCATGACTTGACCTTATGTTGTAGAACAACACAATTACTAAACGTTTCATCAACATTCAATTCCTTTCTTCTTAGAATCATTATCACCACCATCATCATCATCATCGTCACCGTCACCATCACCATCACCATCATCATCATCATCGTAGTCGTCGTCATCATCATCATCATCATCATCATCATCATGGACTTGTGTCGAAATATCTCGGCTTATTCTCCGCCACACTGCACGGTCCACCATTTCTCGATTTAGATTTTCCATTGGGATACCAGAGTCACGTATGATAGTATCTACATAGTTGAGCTTTTGGGAGTGAAATTTTTCAGAAGGCTTCCACAGGAGAAGTGATGATATTACTTCTTTATCAGCACGTTGACAGTGGCCAGCATACTCCAGATGGCGTTGACGAAGCACATGGGAAATTCTGTCGAGATTACCGTATATCTCAGCAAGGGTCGGATGTGATCTCTACCTGAGGTGTTGGGCTCTTTTGAGTAAGTTGGTGTATGTGCTATCAGGACGCTTGTCCTGCTAGCAGTTTATTGTTCATGTTTCTGAGCCGTAGAGGAGAATAGGTTCGACAGTAGATTTAAATAAACAAACTTTCAACTTTTAGGGTATCTTTGATTTTCATATCTTTTCCAGTTTGTTGCATGCCCTCCATGCCAGTGCATGTGGTATTTCAAAGTCTTCCTGTGTATATGAAATGTGAGAAGATAAGTACTTGAAGTCATCCACCTTCTTGAGAGCTACTCCATTTATTGATTTGAATTCTTGGGAAGGGTTAGGTGTAACCATGAATTCTGTTTTGTCTTCATTACAGTGAACTTCGATTGTACCGGCTACTTCTCCCAGTGAGTGTAGTAATGCATCTGCATCCCTGATAGTATGGGAAATAAGTGCTTGATCGTCTGCAAAGCAAAAATCAGTTAGGTACTTGGCTAGGTCACAAGTACCGCTACGAGGTCTTAATAGCATTCCTTTCTCAAGGTATAGGTCTATTGAGATACGAAGTATGTAATCTGTCTCTAACAAAATAAGGCCCGAAATCACAACGCGTGGAGAGGCAATGGATGCATCTTCGTAAGCCTTACATTAAATGACCACATCTAGCAGATAAAATAAAGACGGTGAATATAATAAAACTTGTGAAAGTCTGGCTGTAGGACTTGTTGTCAAAACAGGTCCTTAAGCTTCATATGGAAAGACTCTCGTCTTACCAACTGCAGTCGAGGAAAAGGTCAAAACCCGTAAAGTCCTTCATTCTGATGACAGCGTTTTACTTTATTGTTTTGCAGATCCTTGTAACAGCGAAGATGTAAAAAGCATGGTAAATGCCCTCTATTTTGCATGCATTAAAATCAGCGTATTTTTACAAATTATATCAAGATTTACTTATGATTCCTTCCTTAAAGATTTCAAACGTGTCGTGCCATCTTATGGTAATACGGGCTATGTGCTCAATGGTCACAAAAACGTCAAAAACAGGCTTCTATGTCGACAAGGTTCATTCCTACATCGCCATGGCACGATTTATGGAAACATCTGTTACTCTTTCAAAACATAAAGTTGAACTGATACGTTCTCATAATTTGTACTCGGCAGTCAGGAGAGGGTTTTAGGTGTGTAAGAAGTGAAAAAAGGAAGGTGCATGGCAACGGTGATGTGGTTGTAAAGGAGGAGGTTTATTCGAGAAGATTTGAGCAGCTGTAGAGAGTGAACAGTTTTTGCTACCTAGGTGACACCATCAGTAGTGGGGGTGGAAGTGATGTGGCGGTAGTAAAGAGAACACGGCTAGGATGGTTGAAACTTAACGAGCTGTCTTCAGTGTTATATAGTAGAAGACTGACTCTTTGTTTCAAGGGGAAGATCTATGCAGCATGTGTACGACCTGCGATGACATACGGATACGAGTTATGGGTGCTTAGGTCAAAAGAAGAGGATTTACTGAGAAGAACCGAACGGGCAATGGCGAGGAAGATGTGCGGCGTGAAGCTTAGTGATAGGACTATATCGGAAGAGCTGATGGAGAGACTGAGTGTGAAAGACACGATCACTGATATCACCAAGGGAAGTGCTATGCGATGGCTAGGGCACGTTTTGAGAAGAGATGGTAGTGAGGCCTCAAGAAGAGCTCTGGAGTTTGAAGTGGAAGGAAGAAGGGGAAGAGGAAGGCCCAAGCTAAACTGGAAAGATGCCACTCTGAAGGAGTGTAGTCGGGCTGGCCTGCACAAAGAAGATGCTTCGGACCGGAAGAAGTGGCGAAAAGGGGTCTAATCATGGAAGGAAAGGCTGTCAGTAACCCGTAGCCAGATGAAACAAGCCTGACATAAATAAAAGACGAAGAACAAGAACAAGAACAAGAACAAGAACAAGAACAAGAACAAGAACAAGAACAAGAACAAGAACAAGAACAAGAA
>JAAAKL020010730.1:0-14151 GCA_010016065.2 Carybdea cf. marsupialis auct. non (Linnaeus, 1758) | reverse complement strand
TGTACGTTTGCCATTTGGTCTTCTGAATGGAGTCGCCTGTTGTAGCCGTGTCGCACAGCAACTTATTGACGGTCTTGAGGGTTGTCTTGCTTATGTGGACGATGTTTTAATCATGGGGAAGGATGATGCCGACCACAATCGAAACTTGAAGCAGTTTTTGCAGCGCATCCGTGAATGCAATTTGTCATTGAACTCAGCTAAATGTAAGTTTCATCTCAGGTCAGTTCAATTCTTAGGGCATGAAATATCCGGAGGTCAAGTAAAACCCTCTTCATCTAGATTAGCGCCCTTAGATAACTACGCAATACCAAAGGATAAAAAGGATTTAGAGCGTTTCCTTGGTTTTGCAAATTACTATCGACATTATGTTGATCATTATGCAGATATTACGAGTTGCTTGTATGATTTAAAGAGAGATGATGTCACATTTCGGTGGACCATGACTCACCAGCGTGCTTTTGACTGTGTGATTGATGCAATAAAGAAAGCCATTTTGGTTATTCCACAAGATAGTGTAGAATTTGTTTTAGAAACCGATGCCAGCGATGTTGCTTTAGCTAGCATTTTATCCCAGAATGATCAGCCTGTAGCATTCTGGAGTCGCTTGCTTTCACCAATCGAAAGGAATCACAGTATCGAAACCAAAGAAGCAATGGCCATAGTCGAAAGTGTTCAACATTTTAAACAGTTCTTACAGTCAGGCAAATTTACATTAATTACTGATAATCGTGCCTTGAGTTACATTAACTACAATCCAAAGCCCAGCTCAAAGCTATGGAAATGGCGTATGCTTTAAGCCGATGTAACTTTTGATGTCAAATTTCGTCATGGAAATCAAAACATAGTGGCCGACACCTTATCTCGTGCGTGTCTATTTTCGTGCGTCAGTGAACCTGATCGAGAAAATGTTTTAATTGAAGCTCATGGAGTACACCGAGGACGTGACGCGACATTGGCCATGTTACGGCACATGCAATTTGGGTTGGTCCAGCATGTATAAGGATGTGGAAGATTTTATTTCAAATTACGAGGTTTGTGCCACTGCCAAACCAAAGTGGACGAAACCGCCTGCTGCTCATTTGCCTATACCACAACGGCCTCGTCAGTTTGTAGCGGTTGACTTTATTGGGCCTTTACCACAAACACAGCAAGGATATAAGTATATGCTTGTATTTATTGATGCATTTACCAGATTTCCTGAGGTTGTTCCAATTTGTGATATGACGACTCGCACTCTTATTCGTTGTACTAAGGAATATTTTGCAAGGTACGGAATCGCGGAAGTGTTGTTGTCTGATCGAGGCTCCCAAGTTCAAAGTTCCGCTTTAGTTAATGCTTTTTTACATGCTAGTAATGTAGATCATCGTTACACCACAGCTTATTACCCGCAAGGTAACTCGATCTGTGAACGATTTAATGGAACGATTCAAAGGAAGGTTCGATATTTGCTAGCCGAATACGCTTCCAAACCATCAGAATGGATTCGTCATTTGTATTCAGCTTTGTTTGATTATCGTCATACTGTGCATTCATCTACTGGTTTCACACCGTACGAGCTTTTATTTACGAGCACTGATTTGATATTGCGAAAGGCGAGGGAAAACATGGAGGCTGCGCATGCCAAGTATGAACGTTACTCCCCAAAGCCATCATCTTGGCAACCGAAAATGGGTGACCGCGTCCTAGTTCGCAATCCGTTGCACACTAAAAAGTTTCATAACTCAAACCATCGCGAAGGTGTTGTGACTGCACAGTTATCACCGCAAGTAGTTGAAATTGAGTTTTTTGAGACTGGACAGAAAGAAAATGTTAATGTTTCCAAGGTAGCTCGTCTACCAGCTGGAAGAAGCCAGTCTACTCGTATAAGACAACCACCTGCTTACTTAGCCGATTATGTTACAAATTAACTTCTGAAATCATTTTGTTATAATTAGTTATATATTTTTCTTTAACACCTCAAGTATTGCAATATCCCTGAACATTTTAAGGCGTGTTACGTAATTCAGAGTGGTGGAGAGATGTTACCGAGCAACGGTATCACGTGACCTTTTGTGTAATTATTCTGTTAAAGTTGTTAGTGCTTTTGTCAGAGAGATTCTTGCTGTTGCTTTCATCAAATATGGACGTGTCCTTTCTCGTTACTTTTTAACCTATTCTTCGTTTATATAAGCTAACGCAATGCTTATGTGCCCGATAACACCTTAAATTGTGATGCTGTCAATTCATGAATGTGCAAGGTATTATTAGTAAGTTCAGAGGCTTAAGTAGCATAACACAGCGACACAAGTGGCACAATACAAAAAAACTGTTTATTGATTTGAAATCGTGTTGAAGCCGGGAATGCTTTGCGTGCACATTATTTTAAGGCCACTTAAATTAGGAAGAGTGGAATAGAATGATGTCAAACAAAAGGGGTTCAGGATTTCCCAAACTTAATACAGGGGAGGGATCCAGGGGAGGAGCTTACAATTTAATAATACAATCACCATCATTATCGGTTGAAAATAAGATAATATCTTTTTCTACATATCACAGATACAGTCAGAGATCTCTGATAAAATCTATAAGCAAGGGGAGGGAGGTCTGAATAAATATGCTGGCAACTGTATCCAAAAAGTAACCAGGGGCCATCTACTTTAGACTTGATAGTATTTGTGCACAGATTCAAGATTCATAAAGGACCTGTTTGACCAACTATTGCGATGCAACTATTTTGATGTGATAGTAATACATGTCACGAGAGACCATGAAAAATTTAGGAGTTTAGGGGCTGCAACCAATTCATTTCAAAGTATGTTTTACAAAAGTAATATATTTGAGAAGGGAATACTTTCTAGTTGCTTCTACTCTCCTTTACAACTACCAGGCGACCCAAGAGCTTACCTGGGACCATTCGAAAGTTCATGATTACCCAGCAGCAGCCACATTTAATGCCTTGCGATCATATCACCTAAATTTAACCTTGCTAGCTACCATTATAGGGTCATTCAACAACGTATGTATACAAACTTGTTGCAATTCTTAAGCACTTCCACTTTGGTATTTTTATGCAACCAAAACAGTGGTTTTTCCTTTACCCCCTCCCCACACTACCACACGAAAGTGTGCATGCTTCTTGAAGAGTCCTTATTAGAAGGCACGATCCAATAAAAACTAGGATGGATAAATGATAGGCACAGCTCCACAGGTATCCTTTACCGTGGCTGCTAAAACCCAGACAATAACATAGCAACAGAAGAACGTGATTCAAAGAACACTCTTATATGAATTTACCATATATTTACTAGAAACAAGAACTGAACCAAGCTATACAAACAGGTATAACAAAAATAGCTAATTGCAGAATTCACTCAAGCTTGGGGATCATTACAATGGCTGAATACACCAAAGGCAAAATCAGCAATGCATAACACTTGCCAGAAAGATCACAGACTCCAAAGGGTACTTGAATCATATCGGAAGGCAATAACGAAGCAGGTAATAAATGATCATAGACTATCAAAGTACTCTGGATTCGTTGACTATGGTAACATAGTACCATGGAGCTCAGAAAACATGCTTATTGGTGTCAAGGCCAACTGGAAATGCCCTATTGGGTATTTCTTTACGGAAATACTTTTCCCCAGCACACGCAAAAAGGGAGGGTCTAGCGACAACCCAAATACTGTCCAATTTAAATCTGCACTGAGGCAAATGTTAATGAAGAATTCAATCACTGCTTCTGATAAGGAAAATGTGATGTCCTTTGAGAACGAGTTCCATGGATCTTGTTATCCTTGAAATGGCGTAATCAAAGTTCACCAACTAAAGTTTCCTGGTAAATCCTCTCGCGGACGAAAATCAAATCTTCAATGACTATGCACTATGCTGGTCCTAAGCAATGTTAAAATGTCGAACTTCACTGAGAACATTATGTACAATATTACCGGTTTTATTGTCAGAAAGCTAAGAAGCAAAATTGATTGCTTACAGTGTGACAAATCCTTACACAGGCTTCATCTGTTGGCGCCCACATGTACACTACAGCATCATTTGCTTCCTTCGTCTGGCGTACATCACATGGGGGCCCTGATTGAAGCTCCAATTTGGGTTTTCAAGATTATCCTCGAATGTTAGAAAGCTTTCAAACTGAGCGTTTTAAACAAAACAACAAAAGCAACTAGCAAGTATCTCCTTCTTCGAATACAAACATACATCATTAGATATACAAGAGACGTTTTATTGGAAAATGTCTCCAGTGTTCCCCGTACCCTCTACAAACGTATACTGATATAAAAACACTGGAACGAGTAACCTATTGTCTCAGTTGTGTCACCAAAGATGGCGTATATGGTTGCGAAACTGCACCATTGAACTCTATATAAAAGAACCGGCGCAGCCATTGTACGTACAGAAGATGGAGAAGCGATGTGAACAAATCTCAGTCAACTCATTGTCCATCACCTTAGATAATGTAGGAGGGATGTGTTTGCCTTCTATAATCATGACTTCGCGGCAGCAATGGCAGCATAAGCTGTTTATTGCATGTCATGACTTAAGTCACAAGACAAAAATCACTACTAACAGCATTGAGTTGAAGCCAAGTCGAATGTGTGTAGCAACTGATTTATTTACAAGAAAGATAAATATATTTTACAAAGAAAAAGGAACAATAACTAAAAAATTATGTTAGAGGCAATCAATTTACATTTCTATGGTATCGTCTATGTTACAATACTAATGACAACTGTGAGTCACCACAATAACGTCACATTAACTTCGTTGCAAGCGAAATAAGGTAAGTACCGTATAATCCAGACAAGTTGCTTTTTTAAGTCCTATTTCAACTGCCCTGAAACTAGGATAGCATGCTTTGCTGATTTTATGATGGACCTGTCCTATTTTGTGAAAATGAGTGAATAATTTCCATTCACTTCTGTTTTGTCTGATATCAGGGTGTGTAATAACATACCCGACAGACATTACCTTTTGTAGACGTTACTGTTAAGTTAGGAAGGCGTGTAAAATTTTGAGATTCTTTAGATTTTCTGGTTCTCGAGTTTTCTCGACCATATTGGTTTTTAAACAATATGAGTTTGGTAAGGCTGTGTCTCTCGCTCGCTTTTCGAGACTGTATCATCATTTTTTCATTTAATTTGTGTGATGCTGTTATTTTGTTGTTCTTCTCCTTGCAGATAAAAGACTTGAAGATATCCTCAGCATATCCCAAAATCTTTAAACCGACTGGGGAGGAACTGTAAGTCCACCATTGTGGATGAAAGAAGTAAAGGCACTTGGATTTTTCACTGAGTTGTACTTTGGGTAGTAGCTGTGATCATCATCCTTAACATCATGTGAACCAAGGAGGCATGATGACTGGCAAGAGACGTTACGAATCAACTTGGAGGCAATAAATCCAACAAAGCAGAAAAGTATATTAGCAATGAAATCAGAGTGTACCCTATTGTCCATGTTTTTCAGGATATCTTGTGTTTCCAGGTCACTGTCAGTTTCTTGATCAGAGAGGGATTTACTGGATTGATCAGATTGGTCAACTTAAGAATCCGTGAGATTTGAATGACGTTACCGGAATGATGGAATTGTCCTCTAGAACTACACAGTTTGTGATGGTGTTATTTTTTTTCTTTTGAATTATCTTTCTCGTGGTGTATTTTAACGTTTGAGCATTCGGATTGTTATTCCATCCACCCCTACCTCTGATGCAAGAAAAAAGGAGCTCAGCATGATCTTAGGAGTACCTGTAAATGAGAAGATGTTGGAACGGGTTTTGTATTTCCTGCAAATGATATTGTACCAGGTCTACTGTTGACTAAATGGAGGTGACAAATCCTACTACTTAAGTCTTTCTCCTGAGTATGTGCCAGGGTGTCCCATTTATGGCTTTGAGAGAAAGGAGGCAGTCTGCTGTACTTTTCAATACATAGGTCCGTCGATCTTTTGTTCCAAGTCTCAGTGGCTGTTTGAATCCTTTTGCCACTGGATTCCTTGAATTCAGGATCTCAAATAGCCTATAAACTTGGAGAATAAACCTGACTGTTGGACCACTATCTTTTAATAGTACCAAATCAGTAGTTTTGTTCAGGAACTCTAGTGCATCAGCTACTGAAAAGCTAGAGTTGAGCTACAACTGTAGCAGATAGTTTATCTGTTAAGAAGTAAGCTATAGGACATTTCCAGTGTGCTTTTGGGCCAACAATTAAGAACACCAATGCCTCAGATGCCAGCTGCTCACAGTGCTCTACTATTGCACCCCCATAGTTTGTGAAGCCCACATATCTATCATCCTTCGAATCATAAATGACTTGTTTTCGAATAGCCATTGCATCAATTATAAATGCACAGTCAGCTCTTTCGGGGCTATCATTACCGAGCTTTCTCAAGGTACAAAGAGCATCAGTAAGAAAGCCTGGACTACAATTTATTGATAATGACCATCGCTTCACCTTTGAAGGATGAGGAGATAACAGTATCATAAAATTGTTTTTGCTTACCTAGTTTATATTTCATGGACTGATAGTTGTTCACTCTTATTAAGTATATTTTGAAACCATACAAACGAGACATCGACATGAAGGCTTAACCTATCTTCTGTTTCAAAATATATCCATTTTTGCCTATTTCATTGGGTTGATTTATAGCGATTCTTTATGATCTCTAAAATAGTTACCAGTACGTGTAAGTTTGTAGGGAAGAGAATAGGAAATAGTGTGGTAAGTCTTTTAGTCACATGGGGAAACTAGAAATGTAGTTTAGCCCCTTGGAGTTAATTAAACCCTTTATTTGTGGTGTTTTGCCACCTCAATGCGGGACAACCCAAATCGTGGAGTCCCAGGCTCAGCTGGCTCCGGCTGTTAGTACCCGCTTACAGGGTCCTGTACCAGGGTTACGGTGAAATCAGTGGCAGCAGGCCAACGGATGCCGAGAAGGACGATCGTCAAGTTACAGACACCCACGACTTTACTCAACAGTTGACAGGCAGATGATTCCAATAGTTAGAGGAACAATGGCTGACAGCATTGGCACAGTTGGCGAGCACTGCGATGTGATGGTGTCACATTAAAAACACCAGTGAAAAGGAACTGGGTACCCTAACACGCATTACCCTTGTACAGTCATGATTACGCCAACAAAGAATCACAACAGCGTAACATCAGCCTTGACACTTTGTCAAAGACTCTCGCTCGGTAGGTATTGCCATGAACGACAGGTGGCACCCGATCGTCATTCTGCTACTGTCTCTTTTAACATGGGAATATTGAATATGCGAACCTTATTTCAACCTGGCAAGCTGACAAACCTAGAAATAGAAATACAAAGAGTAGGAGTTAACACTATGGGAGTTGCAGAAGTTAGATGGAAGGGGAGTTGAAAGATACAAACTGACAGTGGTATGACGTTCATCTATGTAGGTGGTAACCAACATGCTAGGGGAGTAGGAGTAATGTTGGACAAAAGCATCAGCAAATGTCTCATTAGATTTTGGACCATATAAGAGCGTGTACTTATAGTCAAGTTGAAAGGCAACACATTCAACGATACCCTTGTTCAAGTGTATGCACCTACATCAGATAGCTCTGATGAGGAGCTGGACAAGTTTTACAAAAGTTTAGATCCGGTTATGTCAATGACTAAGCAAAGAGATGTGACACTAGGGATGAGAGATTTGAATGCTAAAGCTGGGGTAGAATCAAATGGCAGCACAGTTGGGCCATATGGATTAGGGCAGAGAAACGAGAGGGGAGATATCTGGGCAGATTGGTGTGAATCCCATGAGCAGATCATTGCCAGCACTTGGTTTCAACAGCATCCTAGGCATTTGTATACCTAGAAAGTATAGAAACCAGATTGATTTCATAACCATCAACAGGCAGAAATGGTATCCATCGGGTTGAAACTCTAACTTGAGCAGACATTAGTAAGTAATCATTGTACAGTTGTATGTCATCTGCAAATCAAGTTACAAAGGGAAAAACAGTCACTAAAACAACATCAGGTAGATACACCAAACCTAAATGACCAAGTAAGAAATAGGTCTGACGCTATTGATGTAACCACTGACACGATCGAGGGACAATGGAGTAATTTTAACTGAATCCGCCGAAGTGATTGTTGTGGAGATGATAGATTCGATATCTAAGAGTACAGGATCAACCAAACCGAGGTGTGCATTTTCCAAAGTAATTGTTAACGATAAGAAGCTCTACATCACATGAACAGTTCATACGCATACTGAATTACAACTCTTACAACAAGGCTTTTATAATGATACAAACAATAGAGAATAATTAGCATTATTACATCTTCATAACAGTGATTTTACCAAGAAAAAACACAAAAAATGGATGACAACACAAATCTTGCAACTAATGGAACAAAGGTGAAAGGTCAAAGATAATAAACAACAATATAAGCAATTAAACCAGCTGTTAAAGTGAAAGTGTAAAGATAAAGTGTTTTGAGGAAAAGGAGAGGTGGTTCAACCAACAATGTACTGAAATTGAAGAGCTCCAAGAAAGACACAATGGAGCAATTTATAACCAGATGAAAGAATTACAAGGGAGTAGGACATGCACAGCTTCTAGCTGCATAAAGGTCAAAGATGGCACTGTCGTTATGGAAAAGGGCCAAATTCTAAATAGGGGGAGTGAGTACATACAACAACTGTTTGAAGACTGTAGAGGGAACAAACCAAAGATTAGAACACAAGTGGAGGGTCTGGAAATTCTGAAAGAAGAGATAGCCAAAGCAGTTTGTAAGCTGAAAAGGAATAAAGCTTGTGGACCGGACAATTGAAAATTTTCACTCTCTGACAAACACCATATATGAAACCGGATGTATCCCGGAGGACTTACGTAAACGCCAGGTGCTACCGAATGTAAGCTACATCGTACTATACGTCTGTGTGTCTATAAGAGTGTGGTGATCCAGGTCATTTTATCACTTTTATTAGAGAGAATGAGGAGAGTCACAAAACATAAGATAGCAAATCAGCAATACGATTTTATGAAACGAAAGGGCACCAGAAATGCAATTTTCTTTCTTAGAGCTTTAAGTGAGCGAGCACTTGAAACGAACAACAGTGTTTTATCTGTTTAATTGACTACACCAAAGCATTTGACAGAGTGAAACATCAGGAAATGTTTAAGGTTTAAATCGACATTATTGTTTATGGAAAAGATCTAAGGTTATTGAGAATTTTGTATTGGGAGCAGAAAGCAGCATTCAGAGTAGATGGTCAATATAGGGATTGGGATGACATCAAACGAGGGGTTAGACATTGCTGTGTAGCATCACCAGAAAAATTGTTTTCAGTGGTAGGGAAAATTGTCTTGAGAGGAATAAAGGATTTAGATGGAATATGAATAGGGGAAACAACATAAGCAACATCAGATACGAGGACGACACAGTTCTAATTGCCGACTCGGTAGAGAAGCTTCAAACTACCCTAAACAGAGTAGCTGAAGAAAGTGAAAAGAAACAGCATATTCCATAAATAGCAAGAAAACTTTTATATTGGTATTCTCAAAGCGAAAAGAGCCCGATGAATGCAAGATCAAACAGGTTGACAAAA
This sequence comes from Carybdea cf. marsupialis auct. non (Linnaeus, 1758), assembly GCA_010016065.2. Classification (NCBI taxonomy): domain Eukaryota; kingdom Metazoa; phylum Cnidaria; class Cubozoa; order Carybdeida; family Carybdeidae; genus Carybdea; species Carybdea cf. marsupialis auct. non (Linnaeus, 1758). The sequence continues at coordinate 4,580 of JAAAKL020010730.1, read as the reverse complement.
CTCCGCAACAGGTTGACCACTTTAACTATCTGGGCAGCGAGCTAACATCAGATTCCAGGAGTAATTTCGAGATAAAGAATCTTGTAGAGATAACTAAAACCTACTTCAATAACATGAAGTTGATTTTCACAAACCAAAAGTTACGTTTAAACACTATGCTGAGGCTGTTTCAGAGTTACGTTTGGTCAGTTTGTTATATGGTTGTGGTTCGTGGAAAATGGGCAAACAAATGCAGGATAGACTGAAGGCTGCAGAACTTTGGTTTCTACGACGAATTTTAAGAATCTCATGGAAGGATAAAGTGAGTAATGAGGAAGTCTTAAGGAGGGCTAATACAACATCACAGTTGGTGGAGACCATATTAAACAGACAGCTGAATTTCTTGGAAATGTTATAAGGGAGGGACAATGGAACAACTGGTTTTGTCAGGAAAAATAGAGGGAAAGAGAACTAGGGGCAGGCAGAGAAGTACATTTCTATCAGAACGGTGCGATAGGCTAGGAAATGGACTTACACCTGTGGGCATTTTTCATCTGGGAAAAGATAGAAAGGGTTGGGCAGTAAATGTCTTAAGACAAGACAATGAATGGGTTAAACTGTATTTTCATGGATTGGGTTTTTACTTCGAAGTTATGCACCATGGAAATTGTTCCTTCTTTTCATTTTTACCTTTTGAGCAGTTGCTAATGTTTATGCAGGTCTCCTTTATTAGTTATTCTTGTAACCATGTTAACATAGAAAATTGTTTGAAGAGTATCATCTTAAGATTCGAATTTTAAAGGTGGTTTTCATTTATTTCTGTATAATTCTCAATTTCTGGGGGTCACTTTTATCTGTTTGAATGGGTCATGCAAATAAATACCACAACCATGTTTTACCAGTTGTATTGAATTTTCATCACTGTCAGGTGTTGTTTTTGTCGTTTGCTTTTTACGATTTTGAAACACAGGGGCCCTGCTACCAGGGGGCTATGGGCATTCCTCCCAATTTTTAGCCAAGATGGATGATTGCACAACCTCTGTTGTTGCTAAAATCTTGAAACGTCACTCTAACGTTGGAAGGAAGTAGTAGAGCAAAGTTGCCAAGTATAATGTTCTTCTCAACCCCTCCCCCCCCCCACTTTAAAATTTGTTGCCAGGGGCCAGAAAGTTGTGGAGTAGTTTTAATTAAAAGTGGGTACGATATGTTCAATATTTGAACAGTCATTCGTTTGACAAACTTCAGGGGCATACATTAATTAAAGGTTCCAGCCACAATTTTTTAGATTCGGTGCAATAAGAAGACATAGTGGGCCCTAAGGTAGCTGTCCGGTGTTCTTGCTGCCAAAATTAATCAAACTGATCTTCAACAAAGTATTTCTTCAGTCAAGGTAAGAGATTTGTCTTCAGTGCGCGCCATTTTCTTTTTGTCAGATTGACCGAGTAAAAAGTAAGGAGATTTATGATGATTGTCTAAGACCTGAGTGTACTTATCACATAGTTCTATTCCCAGTTTGATGAAGATATAACACGATAACTTTCGCTGTCAGAAATCTCAAACGATTTATGGCATTAACAAAGGAACAGTGCAGTACGCCTACCTATGAAAAGCAATGAGTCGTCGACTTCAGTTGTCTTGGTTTATTGGCTGACCCTCGCTCTCCGCATGTCCTAAAAGACTCTTACCTACTTATCAAATCAACCAAATGCTATGCAACTCATTGTCATTTTGACTTTCTAAATTGTAGAAAGCTTTTAGAGGGCTAACCAAAATTTTATAACAATGTAGTGTGATTTAGCAATCATATCCGTCATCTTTGATTACACAACTGAGACAATAGGTTACTCGTTCCAGTACTTTTATACAGAGTTTAATGCTGAGACGAATGATCTCCACACCGAGGAGCAAAGAGTTTGCGGTGATGCGAAAATTTAACCGAGTGTAGCATAGGTTACGGTCAGACCTTCCAACCTGTAAAACAGCAAAACTGGGAGTGTTAGGGGCGGAGCCCCCCTTTGAAAAATTTGCATATTTTATGTCACTTAGATTAGCTTAAAATGATAAGAAAGGTTATCTTTTGATGTTTGATTAAAGAAAAATTAAGCAACAAAAAAAGGATGTGTTACGAAGAACAACAATAGCCATAAAGAAAAACACAGACACTTCAAAGTTTGGCTCTTTTGTTGTGTCACCATCTTATCCAAATAGAAAAGAGAGAAAGAGTAGACACTCCACCGTTTGACGTCTGGCTTTATCGGCTGCCGTAATTATTGTTGTGTTTAATTATGTCGGATGATTTCATCCGCTGCGAAGAAGTTGAGCTGTTGACAGTGGTCTTGATTCTTCTTTATTTTATACCAGGTTTTTAGTTTTATTAGAAGTCTTTTCAAAAAGCGGGAGGATTTTAAAATTGTCGGGAAGTGAGGAGACGACCCCTGAAATCGGAAGTCTCCCGGTCATATCGGGAGGGTTGAAACATATGTACCGCTTGGTATAATACAAATGGAATCTACTTTGGGGGCTATCAGAGATTTATAAAGGAATAGCGATGTACTTTGCAGTTGATGGAGAATTCAGAGTCACATATTGACATAATTTAGATAGGACGTGCTTATTTACCTCACTCAGCCCAGGCTTCATAGTTATTACGTGTAGTATCTCAGCGAATATTCAAAGATAAATACAATATCTTGCATATCATCTAATTTAAATTTAATAATTTTTTTCCCGTGTCTACGTGCATACACAGGCCTTCTGGCACGTTCTCCAGTGTATATACATACCTTTAGCAATTGTAGTAGTTTAGTAAAAAGTTGTCAAGCAAGAAAAAATAGTGCCAAGAACCAAGAGGTAATTTAGATATTATTTTGTTGATTGCTGTTTTATAAAACTAGGCATCACATCGCCACACTATATGTATTATTATTAGCCTTTAATAGTCACTATCTCTATTGTATTCAGATTCAAATCGAGCGTTTGTCGAAAAAGGTGCTAAGGCGGATTCAGATTTATCGTCAAGGCCATATGTCGACACAGAGAATTCAATAAATTACTCGAATCATTTGAGTTAATTGAGTTAGTTTAAGGTCATATCAAGTGCTCGCAAGTAGATCGGTGGAAAATAATGGCAGTCCTGATAAATGAATGATGTAGTTTTTATTAGAACCTCTAAATGTAAGCGCTTGGGTCTTACAGTTGATTTTGTTTGATACTGACGATTGTCTGTCCCCAGTTGTTCATTGTTTTAAGCGACTGCACTGTAGGCCCAATGTCATGGAAATACAAACAGGCCTCTACCACTCCAACAAAGGTAATCCAACGGTTGTGGATCAGAGACTATTGAATGTGTCGTTGAATTTAGCAGGTAAAAAATATTTTTTTACTTTATTATTTACTGGACGATTAGAACAACCCTATCCATGTTAGTCCAGCCGAGAGGATGATGTGAGCCTAGCCAGATAGCCCAAGAAATTGTAGGCAGTAGGTCTAGTGCTAACGCCAATCGCCGTTAGTCTCTTACAAAGAGGCACACACTATAGCTAATCCTTGCCCGTTTTTGGTTTGTTATACCACTTTCATGTATTTTGTACTGCTCAAGTACACTTTATGCCCGGGAGGCTGAATGAATTACCTCTTATACTCACCTTTTGTATAGACCATTGCTATTAGTCGAGGCATTAGTTGTGCTAAAAAGAGAAACTATCTCCCATTTGTTCTATGAATCTTAAATCTAATGAATAAGTAAGTAGATTTTTTCATTTGTGGAGTATTGTGCAGTCTTTTAAAAGTACTACACATGTGTAGACACATAGAAACGGTACGACATTCGAAGGGCCTGCATTAGGCGTTACAGAAAGATCTATATACAGTTAGAGTCTTGTGATAATGTAGTGTCAATGGTCCTTGTTTGAGTTAACGGCTCTAATATATATATGGTCAGTTACAAATTTACCACGTTTGTTTTCCAATGTCTCTATATGTGTATTTATCAAACTTGTTGTTATTCCAATGTTAAACGGCAAAGTTAGCATCTGCTAGTGCTACTGTAGTAACATGATGGACACAAATGTCTGCAGTCATGTTGATAGGAATATTCTTTTCAGGGGCATAATTTTTAAGTCAACATTTTTATTATCGAGGGGACTTACTGGTACCATGCTGGATTTTTTCTACCTTTCATTTACAATGTTAATTTTTTCCAGCTGCATATCAGAATTAGATAAACTAAGGCTACGGATGTTCCTGATAACTTTATTGCACATTACTACCATCCATCATGCAATATGATTCTTTGTTGGGGTTGTGTTACGGCTTACTAAATAATTTAACTAAATAATAATTTAGTAAGCCATGGGTTGTGTCAAAATAGAGTTGAAAAGCATTGCTCACTTTATATTCATCATACAATTTTAAAGGCATAAAAAATGACGGTGGATCCATACACATCAATGGGAAGGATAATTTGAAAGTGACTATTCTGATACATAATGGTAGATGTAATGCCATACCAGAGGAGCATGGGAGTGAACTTTTCCCTTAAATCGATGTTTGTCCATTGAGGGCTAAAATGTGCTTTATAACTGAATATGGTTGTTAGATAA
>JAAAKL020010729.1:0-14154 GCA_010016065.2 Carybdea cf. marsupialis auct. non (Linnaeus, 1758) | reverse complement strand
GTTGGGGGGTTTGGTTGGGGGGGGGGGGGGGGGGGGGGGGGGGGGGGTGGGTGGGGGGGGGGGGGGGTGGGGGGGGAGGGCGGGAGGGGACTAAGTAGAGCGATTCGATAGTCATGTTGTTAACTCGCAAATTTGCTCCGTGTAGCATTTCTGTAACGTCTTCATCTTGTTTTCCCTGCCAATTCCTTTGTTAAAGTGAGTTAAGAGATAGGAGTGACAAAGTCTATTTCAATTATGTCTGCGGATGGGAGTTTTATTATATATATATTATTAAGAGTGGTAAATGCGGGATATGATTTAACGCCTGCCTCTACGTCATGATACGGAAGAGGAGCATTGTCGTAAACTAGCAGTTCAGAGTATTGGTATATGTCAACCTCGTTCAAACTATTGAAAGAGGAGGAAGAGGTCTGGGACAGACTCTACTGCTTAAAATTGGTACGAAAACACAACTTTTTTGCCGTATATGTCAATTGCAGCCTACTGGCCTGCGACCAACCCGAGTTTTAACATGGAGCTTATTTTGCTAGTTGATGATCTGAAACACCCGTAACTTTCAAGCATGCGAACATATGACCTTGCCTTGTGTTCAATTGGTAGTTCTCGCGAACGTACCCTTGAGAGGGAAGGGGCTAGATCGAAAGTTGCTCAGGACGGAGCCCCGTTGTTTAATGGCGTTCCCACCGCGAAAAATTGGCATCAAATTAAACGAGTGTTCCGTTGTTTTTGTTTACTGAATGGCTTTAATATTTAGTAGCAGCCTATAGGTAGAGTACATGTTTTTAATATAAAATGGTAGTTGGCCTGGATCGAGGCTAAGCTTCATTTATGCAAAATGAATTCGGTATTAGCAGCCACCCTTTGAATAAGCCATCATTGAAAAACTTTCTTGTACAGATACGCTCCTGCGTGAATCACTCCCGATGGAAACATATTTGAATTTCTTGTACCTCATCATTCTTTCATATAGGCCCCCACAATGGTTAAAATGTGTTATACGTCATATGTCGAGTGACTTGCACGCCGGACACGTGTCACAAAAGAGGGCACCTTAAAGGGTTAACGCAACTTGGTCAATGTTTGCCAGAACCACCTCCATAAGAGAATCCACAACTATATCTATAGGCGTACCATTAACCCTTTCAATGTTGAAACTGGAAACGTAGTTGCTTTTTATGATGGCCTACACAAGATCGCATTAGGTACTATGGTAACAAGGGGCAGCCGTTGGGAGAAAGTGGCCTATACCATAAAGATGAACTTTCACGCTTGGTTATCGGTCTCCAAATCTTCCCATTGCTCCACCAGTCCAGTGTTCATTCAAAGTTGTAAGAATCCTGTAGTGTACCTGGCACTCGTTGTTTCCTTTCCTAGAGATCGCACCCTTGTCTTCGTATTCAGTTAGCACGATATCAGAATTAATGGATGTATTATTCCCAGTTATTGAGGGAAGATGAATGATTTTTAAATTTTTTGCGTCATTTGATAATTTAGTGAAATTTCTTTGTAAATATTGGAATGGAATTTTTCGACAAATATTGTGAGCTGCCCAGTTGACTTGTCATCGGTCTTTCGAGAAAGTAAATGAGGTGTGAAGAATACACTAGAAAATACGCCTTCGTTTTTGGATTCCGAGTCTGCATCTTGAAGAAGTTGCTCCAGTGTATTTAATTAGTTTTTCCTTTTTCTAATTCTGTTTATAAGAAACAATCGTTGGGGCTGTAAATAGGTCGTAATGAAACAGTTAGTTTTTCTTCATTCATAAAATCGTTAACGGGTTCGACGTCACACCGTCACACGTCAGCATGATTCCAACTGTGAAAGAATGTATATATCTTGACTTTATTTCATGATATTCCCCTTCAATTCGGTAAAACTACGTAAATCAGTCTTAAGAATGCAATGAATGAAAGATTTTGTATGCGTTCAACGACTTTTAGATTTGTATCTTAATGTGAGGTCATTTACCATATATGGCAATGAACACCAAATACAGAGTACCAACACGATAATTTGATAGTCGAGGCAACTGGGTACTAGACAAACACGGAATTGGTAAGGAAAAAAATATGCTAAAACCTGTCTGACTACTCGAATAACTGCCAATCACAAGTTTAACCTATGAAGTATAAAATTACGACGTCTTAACTGCCAAATGTTCTCCCTTTGTCTATTCTCTGCTGTTCTATCTAACTCTAATATTATTTTTAAAACTTGCGAACTTTCTCCAAAAAGATGACGCACCAATTTTACCTGGAGTATACCCTGTCCATATCTACGACTAGCTGTCTCGTAATCATCCATCTAATTCTATTTGTCGCATACGCTACACAGAAGTACGTTTACTAGCGTATGTTTTTGGAATCGTAATCTGATTTATGATTAAAGACTATAAATTTATGACGTCAACAAAGAGGGGGAGGGTGGAGCAACAAATTTGAGATGTTTTTAGATGTTCTGAGAGGCGGAGGGTAGGGTGCTGTTGAATTACGCGTCCCCTATTTTTTCTTCATGAAAAGCAGAGAAAATTAGGGACAGGACTAGTTTTGTTTCTCTTGCCAGTCGCAAGTCGCCCCCCACTCTTGCAATTCGTGAAGTACTGGTCGTAAAGATGCCGTGTTTGTATACACACTTCACTCGGCATCTCAGCATACAATAATATAGAAAAGAGAATGGCACCTTGTAGCAAGTCATTGGCAGGTGATCTTCTTCCTCATGATACATTCGGCACTCATTTGGACTCGCGGAGAAGAACCACAGATCCTGAGTTAGAGAAGCGAAATTTCAGAACGGCTGGGCGGGTATTCGCAGAAATTTGGAGTGAGCCTGATAAATCTCCTGTTGAAACCGAGTATGTCTAAGGTTCGGCATTAAACTAATATTGACCAGGCTTGGGTTACTGCACATTGTCGAATCTGTCAATATCTTCTTCAAATCGTAGAATGCGCCAACTGGGAATGCTGCGGGGAGTTTCGCACGTCATGGTTGAGGTTGTTTCCACAACGATTTCTTTTTGCAATCATTCCATTTCGATAGTGCTCCGAAGGTCCCGTAGTGCCGTCCATTAATGATGCAAGACCAACTGATTGTTTTCTTGGTCTATGGAAACGCAAGATGATTGATCCATTGGCTCCAAACAACTACTCTTTTCTTCTGTACGACAGCTAATATCCATCTGTGAAGACGAAGGTGCCCACACGTGTATGTCAAAAGTGCGATATTCACTACCCAAGTACTGTATTGCAGCGATAACCCGACAAAAAAACGTTTGCGGCGGAATCGCAGACCACGAAGTTTCCAGTGATAAAGAGATCGAGCAAACCATTAACGAAAGTGACCTCGAAGAAACTGCAACAATCATCAACATATTTGAGATGCTTCAAAACGGTACGTCGATTGAAGTTGAGGACGAGAAGAAGAGAGAGATGCTGATGACTGGCCGACTGACTTCGTTCTTATTTGAAGTGGTATAAGTAATGAAAGAGCCGCCGTGGTCTTGTGGTTAAAGAATCGAACTCACATGCCAGAGGTTGTAATTTCGAATACTGCTTAGCCCGATATAAAGACTATCGGTTGGGGAAGGACTACGGGAGACCAAACCTGTATATGTGCTCTCTTCCCAAGGCATTGCTCATTCCGACTGGGCAATAGGCTACGTTAATCGGGTATCATGCAAAATATAGACGTCGCAGGGTCGTTGAGTTAGAGGGGGTGCTACAATTTCAAGACAAATTACGACCATGCGGGAGGGAGGATAAAATTAGAGCGCTTTTTTAGACGTCATAGATGTGTGGCCCTTTCATAAAAGACCTCCCTGTTCCTTAACCTAAAGTTACCCTCTTCGATCGACTTACAAACCTGACATCTTCCTCTCTCACCATTGTACCCACCCTTTCCACCTCAGCTATGACTATTACCAAGTCTGGCTCTCACTAAACTGCATCTACGAATGATACTGGATGCGGATGTGGAAATAAACGGTTCGTCAAAAGTGGCTGAAATTTTTGAAGAATAGGACCCGATTTAATCCTGGATGGTAAGTTATCACAATGGGGACTGCTACCTGTCTAAGTCAACACAATTCCTCGCATCCCTTCACCAGACTGTAAGTTCCCTGGCCCCTCCATCAAAACTATCTAGGCTGGGGCGAATCCTACGCGGTCTAACTGCCTGACTGATATAATAGAATTCACTGTTCCAGCTTGTCAATGAAATAACATCAATTGACTCATCATATTGCTGGACGATAGAATTTTGGTGTAAAATTTGCTCGTATCCCTAGGGTCCGTCAAACAAAGCCTTTTAATTTGATTCGAGCAGACCTCGGTCAGACTCTTGTAACTTTAATCCTAGCTTAGAAGACAATAGCGTTTTCGTTTTACGGGATATTCATAGTAAACTATAAGAAATCGAGCGTAGAAGCTCAGGGACATAATATAAGACACAACAAATTCCGGAGCAGGAGCTATCAATACAAATTTTAGATTATCAACGAACGACTCGTTCACCATCAATGAAAGTGACTTGTCAATGAGGGTTGAACTGAAAGGTACTATTTCACCATAATACATATTTTTTTGAATAACATAATGATCACGTATGTACAAGATACCTCTTACGGTGTTCTCTTATGTCAACAGAAGTTTCAAATAAAGCAACTGGTAGATAATTTGCGGGTAGTCTTGCACGATTGCACTTGTTGTCCTACATTTCATCGAAAGTTCTGATTCCTTCGGCATTCAAACCGACTCGTTGGCAGCTGTACATAGTTTCATTAGTGTTTGAATGTAATTCAAATTTCGTCGATCGTAGATTCAAGTTACCAATGTCATTATAGTTAAAACTACGTCACAAAGCCTTTGTCAGAATACCCTTTCGATATAATACATAATGCCCCGGTTATGTTAGTCAAATTGATGAAACCGTGTTCACGTTCTCCACTACACGACAGTGTACATTTTTATAAGATCATAATTCAATAAAGCAACCCCCCCCCCCCCCTCCTTTTTAAAAAAATTTGTTCCACTGACACTGATTGGTCAAAACAACGCCAATCTAGCAGTAAGACCTCTGATTGGCTACACAGTTTGGTATAAGTTTTATTGATTTCTTTTCAATCTCAATTCTGACGATTTTGTACTCTAAGGAGTGTCAGACGGAAACAGTTTTTCAGTAATAAAATGTATTCGCTGTTTCGTGCAGTTTCAATACCGTCATTATGGTTTCTGTGGATTACATCCGATCCCCTTTTCATATTGTTGATTAAGGCGATTTACACAAAAGTTTCATTTTCAGAACTAGTATATGCTCAAACAGTTGACTTGCTAAAGACCACGAAGCTCAAACAATTGCATAAAAAGCTATTACTACAACAAGAATGACGTCAAGGCGAGAAAATCAAATACAAATGAGAAAAACTCAAATCATCTACTTTGCATACAAAATTACATTTGTGAGGACAGCTTCAATAAAAATACAAAAGCCGACAAAAAGAATAAACCACATCTTGTCACGTGGTATCTCATCTTTTTTGTATAAATAGATCTACAACAGAAACAAAAATTGTCACTTGTAAAATAGACTTGTACGTTAACGTATTGAAAATGACTGAGAGCGAGAGAGGCAGTCGCGGAATCCGAAGTAAACGCGCTGGTTCCACATGATTCCGTGCTGAAGACTCAATTTTTCTGTAGAGGTCTGTATTTTTATTCGAATATCTACTACAGTGCAACGCTTAGCAATTACATTCTTTACAAATCCAACGACGACCTATGCCAACTTCAATACGCCTTCCGATCACGATTAACAACGACTCGACAGTACTCGATCCGAATTGACTGGACTCCAATGAACTCCGATTAAGAAGAATTTTACCTACACATAAATACAACCTTGAATACGTGTTCGGAGTATGAAATGCTATCCTGGTCCTACGCCAATTAAATAATCTCCCATATAAACCCTAAAAAATTATTTCCTGCATTAAACTCAAATACTTACCTCTTCCCCTTAACCATCGGCAGTCTCACATTCTTACGTACGTGATCAACAAAAACGCACGGTTACCGATAACGAAGCTGCCGATGGTCACGTCGACTATGACTAATCAAACAAAACTCAAGGTACACCGAAAAGAAGAACATTCTCATATTTTAGATGGGTGTCATTATGGAGAGTGTTGTATTTATATGGTTATAGATAATCAATAACAACTTATAATAATAATAATAACTTATTGGGCACTATGACAACAAGAGAATAATTATTACTATAAATCCTCCATATCACCACTTATCATCATGATCACCACCAGAACCGCTGTCATCATCATGATCGCCACCACAACCGCTGTCATCATCATCATCACCACCAAAACTGCTGTCATCATCATCATCACCACCACAACCGTCATAATCCTTTACCGTTCAATCACTCTTTGTGTAACGACATTTCTATTACTGTTTGAAAGTTGAGGTTGTCACCGGAGGATGGCGATGGTGGTGATGGTGATGATGGTGATGATGGTGATGATAATGATGATGAAGATGATGATGATAGTAATGATGGTGATGCTGCTGCCACTGATGATGATAGTGGTACGATATGATACATACACCATAACCATTCCTATCATGTCATACCACAATACTCATCATCATAGTCATCATCATCATCACCATTATTATGCCGATTATCATCATTGCAACTATCTTTATCACGATAATCATCATCATCGTCGTCGTCATTACATCCAACATCATCATTATCATCACTATCCGCATGACTAATACTAGAGGAGATACTCCCAGATCTTTTGTGTTCCTTCAAATTTTGTTCTCTTTCTCATGATACGTTATACTCTTGAAACATTTCATTTTTGAAGTTCTTTTATATATATTATTATCAATATTATTATTTATTTATTTTTCTGCCATTGTCGAGTATGATTTAAATTTAAGACCTGGCGAGTATTTTGGGCCCGTGGTCCAGCTGTAGAGAAATAATGGATACTAAAGGGCCTTTAAAAAGTGAAATCGATAAGATTTAAAATTCATGACTGTCAGAAAGGGGAGGGTACATATCTCAGTTATTCTTCTACGTGCCCGGGTATTCATAATTGGTACTTAGTGGAGAAGTAGCACTTCATCAAGGAGTAGTGATGATTATTATCATCACAAACTTCAGCCCAATCTCTGACGATGATTCAATAAGAAATACCGAAGTAACATCCATGTGAAACGTTAGCGCAACTGTATCTTTATCAAACATTGGTAGCCTGGTTATTCTAGTTCTTGTGTCCAAGTCTTCACATTAGAGCTTTACCGAAACTCTTGTTTCTTTCAAAATAATTTAGTGCCGGTCATTATTGGATAATCCTAGAGGTTTCAAGCGGCGTTTGCCGACAAATTCTAGGATCATAATGCTAAATTCCATAGATGAACTAAGAACTATCATGAGATGTAACATTGATTTCATTTGATGAGAGAAAAGTAGGGATAAGTGAGAAAATATATGCAGGGCAGTTCACCCTCAAGGTCACCATTTTTCAGCAACGTGTCTCGTTTTAGGGTGATTGCCAGGATTTCATGGAGTAAAAAATCAAATTCCAAGGGAATTATGGGATTTCCAACGGTGCTTGCCCTATCAAAGCTCTTATCGGTGCTGCCTTTGTCAAATATTTTGTAGTACTTTCGTTCTTTTAGGCAAGGTCCACTGGTTATATTCAATAAATGCAATGATGGCGCCCTCTACAAGGGGACTACTTTGACTCTACAAGGGGACTACTTTGACTCTACAAGGGGACTACTTTGACTCTACAAGGGGACTGCTTTGACTCTACAAGGGGACTGCTTTGACTCTACAAGGGCTACCTATTGTAGGTTCTGATTTCATGTTTGAAAATACAACTACTTTACAAATAAACACTTCCTCAATTTGCCAGGGATGACCGGTTTCAAAGGCAATTAGTTTTCTTTACCTTCAAGATTAATACACAACTTTATTCCGCCTTGTGGACTTCCATTCTTACACCGTTACTTTACGAATTGTGCCAGCAAAAGAATATATGAAAGAAATGGAGCTGAGAAGCATTACTGAATACCAACTTACCAGTCCTAACTCAATCAATCCAATACCTATAACAAAAAAAGGGTATGCATGACTATATCTACGCGGGAGAAGATAGAAATGATCCTTAATGGCTGAACAAGCTTCAGATAGATCCTTCACGAATTTTGGATGACAGAAAATATAACGACCCGAGCGAACATCAAACCGTCGCACCTTGTTTTCCTTAACATACGAAAAGTTGCTGACACCTTACCAAAAAAAAATTAACATTCCGAATATCAAAAGTTCTACAAAACTCTCTCTTGGTGTGTTAACTTCAGTCGCGCAATAACGTACTGTAATACTTTCTATACTAGGTCGTAAGAAATTGCGAGATGGGAGGATTAACATCCGATGGCGTACAGGGATGACATGATGCTAAATTAGATAAGACGATTTTCACAACCCCTCCCCCCCCCCCAACATTTAGACGAGAGAATGTGGCACTTATAAAAATTAAATTGCTTTAAAATGCGTAGTTGGCGCTAAAAGGTTTCGAGATATCCAGGGGATAACCGCACACCCCTGCAAAATGATGTCTGAGGCTTGCCTTTCATAGTGTGCCCCCATTCGAAATCCCTAGTACGTGTGTCATTGCTACCACCAATGATCTACAGCTTAGATAATCTTTCTCCTTGCGATATTCTCCGCCTTATGTGACTAGATTGCTGGCTTGTTTTCACGAGGCTACGGTAATATTGTGTCGATATGAGTTGATTATGGTTTCAGACTAAAATTTATCAGCTAAGCCTTTGGCAGTAAATTCCATCACTCTAAATTTATCAATTCATTTAGTTTCCATCAATTAACATTTGCATTGTGTATACTATCTACTGTGTTATTGGAGAACATCAACACGTACCATATGGTTTTAAAGGTACCACAAAGTGTCAAACTATACACTATGTCACTCGCTGGTTTACTTTATCGAATACAATGCACCAAGATGAGTATCACAGGGAAGAAACTTGAAATCCAGAATAAAGCGCACCTTTCATCGTTTAAGAGTAATAATCTGTTTAATTGATGTCAGGAAATCATAAGATTCCTTTTCCCGAGCTCACTTGTTTCGTCAACAAGATTAAACCTGCTTTGTCTGTGGTCAGGATACAGTACAAGATCTGGTGTCTGAATCTAAATAGAGTTTTCCTTGCAAGGATTCTCTTTATCCATTCACATGGATGTTTAGATTGCTGAGGCATAAGCCCTAATTATGCCCATTTCTCATATAAAATTGAAGGGCCTTCATATAATCTCCTGTGAGCCGCTGTCATATATAACAAAAATAATGAATTTGTGGTTCATACTGTACTATACATGATGGACAGCTGAATCTTCGTCCTTTCATATTACGTCATATTCCCTTTTTCTACTGGTTACTTGTTGATAGACTGTCATACTCGTTGTTTCACTTAGAATAAAACATCCATTGAAGGAAAGATGCTCCTCCTCATAATCTAGTATTGTGAATATATGTAGGCCTACATATGTATAAATTTGCATCAGGATTTGTGTCTAGTTCTAGAATGCGCATAACTGTAATGGACCGCCATTTGATCACTATAACAAACACATCGTGCTTTCATTCTGCCATATATGATGTTATGAATCAAATCAAATAGCGTATATCATGAGCGACCATCGATAAGGCCATGATAATCACCGAAGCTGCGCAAAACAGACAACATCGCACCAGAAGCCAAGAATGTATTACCGTAAGTTTAAAGGATCCTTGTAAACTACGGAGGCTGTTCTTAATGATAAATACAAACGCAAGGTGCAATCACTCCGAAGCACAAAACCATAGCAGCATCATGTACTGTTTATCACAATGGATAATATGGATCATAGTGATCTGCCCTGAGTCTGAGTCTCATAAACTACGCGTATCAGAGCTAATGATGCTAAACCATAAATGTTACGCACATCATTGTGTGAATTCAACAATCAAGTACAAATATTCCACTGTGGTATCAACACGAGCAAACACTTTCTTGAACAGCACTCTTACAATCAACTATAACTTTGCAATCAATTGATGGTAGTTTAATATGTTATGCTTACATAAAATGCTGATTCCGAGGAGAAGATATGTTGACCCAGCTTGATTAGCCCTCACCACGGATAGGACAATTGTAATCTGCATGAAGAAAGATTGATTGTAAAAACACTATTCTCACAATGAAAGTAATTGGTAAAACATTGGAGCCTTGAACAGTGCTGGTTAAATGAAGATAGGAGACTTGTGACATAAGAAACACGTTAATGACTAAAGACTGAAGATTACAAATGGCTTAGTTGTTTCAAGGGACGGGTTTAGAGTGCTGCGTTTCAACATGAAGGCTTGAAATGTTAATAGGCAAAATAGAGCCGCAGAACAATTGCAGTTTGAAATTAAAATTTGTACGAATTTGAGTAGAAACATGAGGTGGTAAGAAAGTTAAAAAGCAATAAACGACTGAAACTACCGAAATAATTCAGAAGAAATCGAGTTTCAAGAAACTGGAGTGGCAGCCGAGATAAATACTTAACAACAGTAATGAATGCTAATATGCAACTTTATACACAGATTTAATAAATAAATGAAAGAGGAGTAACAATACAGTAACGATACAGTAAAAGTGGGAGTCTACCTCTTGAAGACTTTGTACGACTTTTCTGCAATGAAAGGTGATGACCTTTAGCTTTACGTGCTACTATATCCAGACTAGTTATATATTATGTATCGCCTGCATTAACATTCACAATTCTCAAATTTAAACTTTAATGAAAAAATGCTTCTGTTGTTTTCGCTAGAACTTAAAGTGGAACACAAACCTACCCCTTGCATACTTCAAAAAGTACTTCCCACTGCCTGCTATCGCATAACTGTAGTACTCAATTGTTTTTTATTTGTTATTCATAGCCAAGATTCGTCCGCATGCTTGTATTTAAGCACTAATCTTACAAGTCGACTTCCAGTAGTGTTTCGTTTGTTCAAATCACAGTACCATACATGCAGTTAGAGTTCCTGACCGAGTTACTACTTTGAACCGAGCAAAATTAGGCTTTCAAGGAACTAAATCAAAGCGAGGCTTAGACTCGGACTCAGGTCGGGTAGTGTTGTTGCCAATGGTGGCTTAGTGCTCGCAAAGACTGAAAGTTGCATTGCTCAAATGTCAGTGTCATGTGACAGCCATAAATTGGCTTGTCTAGGCAACAGCACTATTTTATCTGGATTCTTCTAGAACATTCTTTAGCTTTCCAGAACATTCTATAATCTTCTAGAACATTCTAGAATGTTCTGCCAAGTTCTATAGGTTTCTAGACCCTTCCAGACCTTTTTTTAAGGCACACTAGAAATTTCCAGAATGTTCTAGAATATGCTATTACCTTCTAAGGATTTCTGTATAAACAAGACGAATTATAAATAAAGCAGGAAAGCTGGCATTTAGGCAACGTGCATTGAAGCAAGGAAGATGTAAATAGAATTATTAATGATATGTTACTAAAGTATCTCACATTGACCAACCTATCATCTCTGTGGAATACAACAGTCAGGATAAAGAAATCTTGTTTTCGGAACCAGGGCATCAATGTTGCTCTCTCTTTCATACACCGGAAAACTACATACAAGAAATTTTCATACTTGAAAACCTTAGCAATGTAAATGAAACACAGTCTACTCACCAATACACAGATTGAAACTGCGAAAGTGTACCCAAGAACCATGTATTTCTAAGATTAAAGCAGAAAAGTAAGCATATAAAGTAAAATATCACTAATTACAACAACTGTTATATGACAAATAATCTACAAACGGTATCAATACTTGTTGCTATATCTATATATATACAGAACTGTTAATTGTTTCGCCCTCTGTGTGCTCATCTATGTATATATATATATACGATTGTGCTTCATGTTACGCTCACAATGCATGCGCAGATGGAGCACTTTGGTATGTGGTACAACATGAATTCTTTTAACTGCCTTGTAGCAGCTTTTCTAGATACATAGCAAGAATTCTGTCTGAACACTCTGTTCTGCATAGATGAGCACACACAGGGCGAAACAATTAACAGTTCTGTATACATAGATATAGCAACAAGTATTGATACCGTTTGTAGAGTGCACAATACAACAAGGTAGAGCCTAACACTACAAACCAGTGGTAAAAAGGAAAAGCAAAATACCGCAGTTACGTTAGGTTTCACGTTCTGTCGTTCCTCAGACCGCGAAAAAAGACCTACTATTTTGAGGGTCTATAGAAGCCCTCTCCTATCCCCTTCGAAAGCGGAACGTACGAGCTAGAGACTAACAACTCGGTCGCTCATGTTAGTGTTTACGATAGGCCCTACCTTGCATATCCAGACCCCGTATATAGTATCTGTAAAGATATCGTGTTCAGTTAGCCTCCGCTCATCCACTTTAATCACAGCACACGCATAGAAAACAATCATACCTACGACAATCATCATCATAATCATCATCATCATTATCAACTTAAAGTCCTTATCAATCCATGACGGCATAGGTTGGACTGTTCATGTAATTGTAGATTTCTGCACAAGCTCGCTCATCGGTCTCCATTAACCACCTCTTCCCAGGTTTTGCAAGGCCTATTAAGCCTTCTCCTACCTCCGATCCGCAGCCAGCTGTCAATATCCCTCCTTTCAACATGACCAAAGCACCTCAGTCATTTGACGCATTACCTCAAGTATAACCTAACCGGGCTCAAACTACCTCACAGGGAAATGTTTACGAAATCTGATATTTTTTTACAAAGACAAGAGAAAGATAATCTGCCTATCATGATACATTGGGCAGTATAAGGCAGTCTGAGAACCGCCTAGGGCAAACCCAATACCTCTGTTTTTCGTATCTATATAAATGCAGGTTTTTGCTATACTTTTGCATTGATGTTGAGAGCGTCTTTTTCAGAATACAAATATAGCTTTTCGCGAAGAATGTATTATGAGCGACGACCTTCTTGACATTCTCTTGGATTGGTTTTGGCATGAGGCAGAATGTCACACTTGGTATTTTGATTTTGAAAGTCATCGTGAGATGCCGATCAAGCAGGTGTTGGTCTTAAGTGAGAGACAGACTGGTGCACAAAAAAGTCTTGAAGCGAAAAAAATGTTTATGTAGATAAAACTAAAGATGTAGTCTTTATTGCCTCTGCTTCGTTACTCACATTACGCGCCCAACGTTTCATATTGCATTGGTGTTGTTTGGTTTGACTCCTTACATGCTCTTCACTACGTTGAAGGATATTGCTAACCACACCATGATGTAGGATATCATATTATTATATTATATTTTATTATATTATACTATATTATTATTATACTATTATACTACAACCACATTCATGATATTTTTCTTTTACTCCATTTTCTTCTTCTATTTTTTCCATGTACTGTAAAGTATGTTATTTAAGTGTCTTCTTTCTTTTTTCTATTTTTTACATATCCTTAGATTTTAGTATTTTTGTTTCTCTTTTTATTTTTTCTATATATTTTCTCTTCTTTTTCCTGCTAGCTACTGTTTAGAATAAAAGAGAGAGACACATCCCTCTTACCTACAGGTGCTTTACAGCAAGCTGGCAAAACATATGTCGTGAATATTTCCACTCTTCATGTAGAGGAAGAAAGTAAAAGCAGCATATGACTACTATTCTTACAGTTCAAAAAGTTGGAACTATCTAACGAGGGATACAACAGTCACATAGATAAAAACACACGCGGGGGCGCACACTTACATGTACAGCA
Organism: Carybdea cf. marsupialis auct. non (Linnaeus, 1758); assembly: GCA_010016065.2. Lineage (NCBI taxonomy): Eukaryota > Metazoa > Cnidaria > Cubozoa > Carybdeida > Carybdeidae > Carybdea > Carybdea cf. marsupialis auct. non (Linnaeus, 1758). Next base: position 289 of record JAAAKL020010729.1, on the reverse strand, counting down.
AAAATTATGATAAAACGGGCGACACATACCTAATTCCCCCCCCCCCCCCCCCTCCGCTTAATCAGGCCTAGAAATTCTTTCCAACGTCTCTTGAGGTTATTCTGTAACGTTAAGTATAGATACACAGATACATGATGCAGTTATACCTCTCTTAGTGTCTTCTCTCTACACTTGATAGTGTCTTCTCTCTACACTTGATAGTGCCTTCTCTCTACACTTGATAGTGTCTTCTCTTTACACTTGATAGTGTCTTCTCTTTACACTTGATAGTGTCTTCTCTTTACACTTG